>CM053027.1:560663966-560891452 GCA_028564925.1 Lithobates sylvaticus | reverse complement strand
TTTTACTAGTTCCTGGAAGAGGCTAAGGTATTTGTTTTTTCCAAAATGAGGCATGTTTGTGGACCTAATGATGAGGTTGGACTTGCGTAAAGTCACAACCTCATTAAGATCTGGTCCCTCACTCTCCTCGAGTAGGGAGTTAAGGATGTCCAGCGCCTCCTCATCCTGATCTTCTAAAGTGGTAATCTCTGTGGTGGATGTTTTTTCAGTGTTATATAGGGATCGGTAGTATACCTTACGTAAAAATAAAACTACGTCCTTATATACCATAAATTCGTCCATATCGTCAGTCGGGGAAAATGACATGCCCCTACCCAATAGTTTGATATGTCTGTCAGTTAATTCAAAGTTGGATAAATTAATGACTTTCATATCTTCTTTGGGGGTCAGGTTCTGTCCGTTTAACGGGGGCGTTGATCTTTTTGACTTCGTGTCCTTGTTTTTCCCTGGGTGTTCCCTCTTTTGTCTTGTGTCTTTTTCACGGATATCGTGTTGGGAGGGTGTATTGGTGGTTGGTTGTCTGAATCGACCCCTCCCTCCTCCCCTGGTACTAAAAAAGTCACCGATTTATTTGAAGTCTCCCCTTCTCCGTCTGTATGATGTCCGTCTATGTCAGAGCGGGATCTATGGCGTTGATTACGCTTCCTTGACCCGCTCCTACCACGTTGAATTGTTAAATCAAAGATTTCCCCTTTCTCCCAATCATTGAGGTCCCTTCTAAATTTAGACTGTTTAGTAATCCTCAAATTATATTGAGTCTTCTCAATTTCTTTTTTGAGAAGATCGTTCTGTTTTTGAAATTCTTCAGATTCCTTAAATGGGTCCAAACCTTCTGTACTTTCGTCTATTAATTTACTAAGTTCTGTGAGTTGAATTTTTTCTTCTTCTATTATAAGTTTTATAATGCCCAAACCGTGCTCAATGCACAGTGTTTTCCATTTTTCTAAAAAGCGTTCATTGTGCAGATGTTCTGCTGGGACCACTCTGTCTCGTAATCCTCGTGGTATAATTTTGTGTTGTATATAAGATTCAAGGAAACATACATCCCATTTTCTGTTGAGATGTCTAGTGATTAATTTCTTATGCTCCTTGAAGCGATTTTTTACTTCTTCTTCATCATTGAGTATCAGTGGTGCATCTTTGAGAAAGGCATCCTGGATCTCCTTGTCAAAGTCATCCCCTAGTACATAGGCCATATAGTACTAAGATTAAATGGTAATAACCAATATGTAAATCAAAAATATGTAAAGGGAGTCAAAAATGGGGAACTATGTGTGTAAATAAAATGTTGCTGTGGATGGTACCAGAAAACTAACTGCAATAGTTCAGAGTATATAATTCCCTAAACGAAAGAAAAAAGATCACCAGGATCTAAAGAAATACTGTTCATAACAAAAAAAGGGGGGGAGTGGTAGGGAAGGAAGTGAGCCAGTGCCACTAGGGGCACCTAGAAATCTCCTCAGATCTAGCTTGTCCAGTATGGACCATGTCACTCTGGTCTAAGTAATATTAGCAAATAAACAAAAAAAAACTGAAATGTTCCTATCAAGGCTGGCAGGAACCAGGAGACCAAATGGGTGGCATAACATACAAGAAGTGAGGGCTTGAATAAAAAAACAATGATACTTTATTGTAAATACAAAAAAAAGAAAGCAGTGTAATCACACGTGATCCCTAATATGGATCAATATGGTATATGTGACATTTACAGTTATAACATCATATGACTCATCCAGTCACCTGATGAGTCTATGATGCAGCAACAAGTAAAAATAAAAGAACACATAAACACTGAACAAAAATACATAGACAACATTAAACAAAGCGTCCGGACGCCGGCAATCTGTGTGTGGAGAGCCTGTATAAGTATATCATAAATGTGTATAATGGCTATTTGCCTGTAGGTCAGGGAATCCACACAGAGATCAAAGGGAAGCTCGAGCCCAAAATAGGGACGGGGAGATGGGGGGGAGGAAAAAGGTGGGGGGGTTTTGATGGGAGGGAAACAAGGGGAAATACTGGAAGATGGAGAAAGCCGATATGTACTATGGAGAGTCAACCTCTAATCAAGGTAATAATGATGGACAGTTCTAGCTGGATAATGGAAATAATAAATATCTTCCGCCACATTGAAAGGAGGAGAGAAAGGGATTAAATTCTCTTCAGAGCTTGTGAATGTGTAGATTTCCAACAGGAGAACACCAGCAAACAGACATAATTGGCATTAATGGAGAGAAGCGGTCAAGTGGTGATGCCAAAATGGGAATGTACCCGTGGGAATATGTTGATAATTCAATCCGGCATGTGTAGGTTTCCGGAGGCAAAGACAGATCGGCATCAATGTTAGAATAAATTAGTTTCAACTTCCAATTAATGTCCTGAAATGGGGTATTGTAAATATCTGCTGCAAGTGGAGTGCCTTACAAGGTACTGCTAAACAGAGTCACCTTGGGGTTATTTGGGCTGCAATCAGCTCTCAAAAACAGGTAATATCCAATTAAGGAAAAAAATATTTACATCTGTCCCAAGAAGTGAGTTTGCGGTATCTGATAGTGTCCCGATGACCAAGTGTGTATCAATGGATAAAGTTGACTCCAAGTCTACATCCACAAACTTGTGTTACGGTGTTTCGGCGTCTCCTGTGTTTGATCAGCTTCCAGCTGATTCCTCACTGTTTCCTCCGTCTCTCACCCAGCCTAAGCTGGCTTCCGGGAGGTGTGCCGGCGTCTCAGAACGCGGTGACGTCAACGCGTTTCGCAATTACAGTTGCGTAGCTTCGTCTGGACGTATTGGTGGGGCCTGCGTCGTCCCTTTTTATAGCACAGCGATACGTAGGACTCCCACCAGAATAGAACGTTCTTAAAGGGACAAGGGTGTTTAGCGATATATGTCCATACATAGTTTCCGAGATGAGACCCTTCATAAATAGTAGAAAATAACTTTTGCATATTGATACATAGGGGTTAGATGGCCAGGGGGGGGGGAGGGGGGAGAGGGGAAAAGGGAAGGTTTAATTTTATTCCAAGTATGTGGGGAGGTACTTTGAACAAAGACAAGGAAAACTGACATATAGGAGACAAGATATACCAGACGTATATAAAGAAATTGGATGTCACAGAGTTGGACAGGTATCATAAAGAAGAGCTATAAACTCTTCACTGTGAATTAGCAAACTTGGATGCATTTAGATAGAGAGGATTCATATCTCTTAAAGTATGCATAACATGCCGGGTTCCCAAATAAATAATATACAAATCAAACCAAAGAACCTAGATGTACAGTATAATCTATAGTGTTTCTAATCTAAATATAGATAAGGTATTGAGATGTAATACTGTGGGACTAGGTAAGAAGTCATATATAGTGAACTTCCGCATTAGTTCCCCAGGAGAATATAAAATATCTATCTGGGAGCAAAGAAGCCAGAATAATGCTAATCCTGAGGTACCCTTCATTGTTGTGGTGTGAGACCTTATGGTGATAATAAACCCCAACAACCAAAAAGTAGCATTAAGGGAAGGCAAAGAAGCATACATTAATGTAGTGTGGTAAGGGTCACCAAGTGGGCGAGAAGGGGAGACTTCAAATAAATCGGTGACTTTTTTAGTACCAGGGGAGGAGGGAGGGGTCGATTCAGACAACCAACCACCAATACACCCTCCCAACACGATATCCGTGAAAAAGACACAAGACAAAAGAGGGAACACCCAGGGAAAAACAAGGACACGAAGTCAAAAAGATCAACGCCCCCGTTAAACGGACAGAACCTGACCCCCAAAGAAGATATGAAAGTCATTAATTTATCCAACTTTGAATTAACTGACAGACATATCAAACTATTGGGTAGGGGCATGTCATTTTCCCCGACTGACGATATGGACGAATTTATGGTATATAAGGACGTAGTTTTATTTTTACGTAAGGTATACTACCGATCCCTATATAACACTGAAAAAACATCCACCACAGAGATTACCACTTTAGAAGATCAGGATGAGGAGGCGCTGGACATCCTTAACTCCCTACTCGAGGAGAGTGAGGGACCAGATCTTAATGAGGTTGTGACTTTACGCAAGTCCAACCTCATCATTAGGTCCACAAACATGCCTCATTTTGGAAAAAACAAATACCTTAGCCTCTTCCAGGAACTAGTAAAAACCGATCTAGGTAAAATAGATTGGATACAAAAGGGGAACGATAATCTTACTAAAAAAGATAGGGCAGCACTTAAAGAACTGCAAGAGGCCAAGGATATAACAATTAAAAGAAGCGATAAGGGTGGGAATATTGTACTTCTGAATAATGACATGTATGAAAATTAAGTCAAACGATTATTGGGTGACGTCCATACATATAAACCTTTGAAAGATAACCCCTTTCCCCTGATAACCCAAACCCTGAATGAAAAATTAAAGTTCGCCAAAGAAGAGGGACTTCTCAGCAACCGCGAATATGAGTATCTCAGAGTTGATGAATACAACCTACCCATTTTCTATATAATCCCAAAAGTTCATAAAAATCTAAAAAAAAACCCCGGTAGGCCCATAGTGTCCGCCATCAAGGGACCCCTGGATAAAGTTGGGAAATATCTTGATTCTCTTCTAAAAGACATGGTTACACACCTTACATCCTATGTTCAAGACACAAGAGATGTCCTAGCTAAGACCAAAGATCTTAAGATACCTCATGATGCCTGGCTTGTGGGAGTAGACGTTGAATCATTATACACGTCGATCCCCCACTCCGTGGGGCTAGGAGCAGTGGAGGAGTACCTCTCCCACCACTTCCCAGGATGTGCCCATCAAAATGAGTTCATAGTGGAACTATTGAAGTATGCTTTAGAGAATAACTGCTTTCAATTTTTAAGCAAATTCTACCAGCAAATCAAAGGCACGTCCATGGGAGCCTCCTGGGCACCGGCATATGCATGTTTGCATCTGGGTTTTTGGGAGGAGAGCATTGTGTACCGCAGCTCGATGTACCTTGGCCATGTACACACATGGCTAAGGTACATCGATGATGTGCTACTAATCTGGACTGGTAGCCTACCGGATCTCCACTCATTCATGGAACAATTAAATATCAACGATTTTAACATCCGGCTGACGTTTACATTCAGCCAAATAAAGATTCCTTTCCTTGATCTGTGGATCTCAGTAATAGGTGATACTATCCGTACCTGCACATATCGTAAGGAGACGGCAGCTAACACCCTCCTTCAGGCAGATAGCCACCATCCCAGGTGGCTCAAAGATGGTATCCCAGTGGGACAGTTTCTTCGCCTCAAACGAAACTGTTCCAAATCCTCGGATTACAGTAATGAGAGTAAAGACCTTTACAAGAGATTTAGGGAACGAGGCTACACCCACAACCAGCTTAGGAGGGCCAAGAACAAGGTAGCTGGCCGTAATAGAGAGGACTTGTTGACCATTACCCCTAAAAAAAGGTCCAATACCAATAAGAACACACAGAATGGATATACAAGAATAATCACGCAATATGGGGTTCAATGGAACACAGTCCGCGACATCCTCAATAAACACTGGGGTATTTTGACAAGCACACCGGGACTGGCTAAAATAGTTGGCCCATCACCCAATATGGTGGCCAAAAGGGCAAAAAACCTGGGTGATCTCCTTGTCAAATCCGAATACAAAAGTGAAACCGATGAGACATGGTTATCAGAGTTTCCGCGCAGTAAGGGTATGTTTTCATGTGGCCACTGTCAAGTGTGCCCCTATGTGGATCGAACTAACAGATTCCACGATGCATACGGTGAGAATGAATTTGAAATCCGGGACCTCATCAACTGCGCCTCTACTAAGGTAATATATATTATTACCTGCCCATGCGGGAAAATATATATAGGCAAAACTAAGCGCCCTTTACGGGTTAGAATAGGGGAGCACATGCGGGAGATTAGGGCCCGGGACACAGAGAAGCCCCTGGCCAAACACTTCTCCTTAGTACATGATGGCAACCTCAGAGGCATGACCGTGAAGGGCATCTATATGCTTAAACTTTCTCCTAGACGTGGCGATTTTAATCGCATACTACTGCAGAAAGAAAAGTGGTGGATTTACCGCTTAAGAAGTTTACATCCAGTGGGTATGAACACCGAACTCAACCTCCAGGTATTCCTTGAGGAATGATTGAGGGGATACACTCTTCCCCATTCTACCCACCCTTCTCCGCCACCTTCACGGCATGCCCTCGGGAGTTGCTATATCTAACTATATCTATGTATATTTCCACCCGGGCTTCTCTCTGTCCCTAGCTACTCGCCCACTTGGTGACCCTTACCACACTACATTAATGTATGCTTCTTTGCCTTCCCTTAATGCTACTTTTTGGTTGTTGGGGTTTATTATCACCATAAGGTCTCACACCACAACAATGAAGGGTACCTCAGGATTAGCATTATTCTGGCTTCTTTGCTCCCAGATAGATATTTTATATTCTCCTGGGGAACTAATGCGGAAGTTCACTATATATGACTTCTTACCTAGTCCCACAGTATTACATCTCAATACCTTATCTATATTTAGATTAGAAACACTATAGATTATACTGTACATCTAGGTTCTTTGGTTTGATTTGTATATTATTTATTTGGGAACCCGGCATGTTATGCATACTTAAAGAGATATGAATCCTCTCTATCTAAATGCATCCAAGTTTGCTAATTCACAGTGAAGAGTTTATAGCTCTTCTTTATGATACCTGTCCAACTCTGTGACATCCAATTTCTTTATATACGTCTGGTATATCTTGTCTCCTATATGTCAGTTTTCCTTGTCTTTGTTCAAAGTACCTCCCCACATACTTGGAATAAAATTAAACCTTCCCTTTTCCCCTCTCCCCCCTCCCCCCCCCCCCCCCCCTGGCCATCTAACCCCTATGTATCAATATGCAAAAGTTATTTTCTACTATTTATGAAGGGTCTCATCTCGGAAACTATGTATGGACATATATCGCTAAACACCCTTGTCCCTTTAAGAACGTTCTATTCTGGTGGGAGTCCTACGTAGCTCTGTGCTATAAAAAGGGACGACGCAGGCCCCACCAATACGTCCAGACGAAGCTACGCAACTGTAATTGCGAAACGCGTTGACGTCACCGCGTTCTGAGACGCCGGCACACCTCCCGGAAGCCAGCCCAGGCTGGGTGAGAGACGGAGGAAACAGTGAGGAATCAGCTGGAAGCTGATCAAACACAGGAGACGCCGAAACACCGTAACACAAGTTTGTGGATGTAGACTTGGAGTCAACTTTATCCATTGATACACACTTGGTCATCGGGACACTATCAGGTACCGCAAACTCACTTCTTGGGACAGATGTAAATATTTTTTTCCTTAATTGGATATTACCTGTTTTTGAGAGCTGATTGCAGCCCAAATAACCCCAAGGTGACTCTGTTTAGCAGTACCTTGTAAGGCACTCCACTTGCAGCAGATATTTACAATACCCCATTTCAGGACATTAATTGGAAGTTGAAACTAATTTATTCTAACATTGATGCCGATCTGTCTTTGCCTCCGGAAACCTACACATGCCGGATTGAATTATCAACATATTCCCACGGGTACATTCCCATTTTGGCATCACCACTTGACCGCTTCTCTCCATTAATGCCAATTATGTCTGTTTGCTGGTGTTCTCCTGTTGGAAATCTACACATTCACAAGCTCTGAAGAGAATTTAATCCCTTTCTCTCCTCCTTTCAATGTTGCGGAAGATATTTATTATTTCTATTATCCAGCTAGAACTGTCCATCATTATTACCTTGATTAGAGGTTGACTCTCCATAGTACATATCGGCTTTCTCCATCTTCCAGTATTTCCCCTTGTTTCCCTCCCATCAAAACCCCCCCACCTTTTTCCTCCCCCCCATCTCCCCGTCCCTATTTTGGGCTCGAGCTTCCCTTTGATCTCTGTGTGGATTCCCTGACCTACAGGCAAATAGCCATTATACACATTTATGATATACTTATACAGGCTCTCCACACACAGATTGCCGTCCGGACGCTTTGTTTAATGTTGTCTATGTATTTTTGTTTAGTGTTTATGTGTTCTTTTATTTTTACTTGTTGCTGCATCATAGACTCATCAGGTGACTGGATGAGTCATATGATGTTATAACTGTAAATGTCACATATACCATATTGATTCATATTAGGGATCACGTGTGATTACACTGCTTTCTTTTTTTGTATTTACAATAAAGTATCATTGTTTTTTATTCAAGCCCTCACTTCTTGTATGTTATGCCACCCATTTGGTCTCCTGGTTCCTGCCAGCCTTGATAGGAACATTTCAGGGTTTTTTTTGTTTATTTGCTAATATTACTTAGACCAGAGTGACATGGTCCATACTGGACAAGCTAGATCTGAGGAGATTTCTAGGTGCCCCTAGTGGCACTGGCTCACTTCCTTCCCTACCACTCCCCCCCTTTTTTTGTTATCCCTGTGATTGGAGCAGAGATCAGCATTCACTAGCTGACAGCCACGCCCCCCCACAGTTAGAAAAACGCCTCTAGGAACATGTAACCCCTACACTGCCACCTAGTGGTTAACCCCTTCACAGCCAGTGTCATTTACACAGGAATCAATGCATTTAAATAGTACTGATTGCTGTATAACTGAGCATGGTCCCAAAAATGTGTCAAAAATGTCCGATGTGTCCGCCATAAGGTTGCAGTCACAATAAAAATCGCTGATCGCCGCCATTACTAGTAAAAAAAAAAATGATTAATAAAAATGCTATAAAACTATCCCCTATTTTGTAAAGCTATAACTTTTGCGCAAACCAATCAATAATCGCTTATTGCAATTTTTTTTACCAAAAATATGTAGAGGAATATGTATCGGCCTAAACTGAGGAAAAAAAAAATTTTTTTATATATTTTTGGGGGATATTTATTATAGCAAAAAGTAAAAATGAATGCGTTTTTTTCAAAATTGACGCTCTTTTTTTGTTTAAAGCGCAAAAAATAAAAACCGCAGGGGCGATCAAATACCACCAAAAGAAAGCTCTATTTGTGGGAAAAAAAGGACGTCAATTTTGTTTGGGAGCCACGTTGCACGACCGCGCAATTGTCAGTTAAAGCGACGCAGTCCCGAATCGCAAAAAGGGGCCTGGTCCTTTGGCTGCAAATTGGTCCGGTCTGAAAGTGGTTAAAGATGGGAGCACATTCTATGTGAGGAAATACTTTTGGAAACTGGACAAATCATCTGGTCCCAGGCTTCTAAAAGCTGTCTGTACATTGTATAAAGAGAAATGATACAAAATACTCTTTCAATGGTACCAAACCCCAGAACTGCTATGTACCATGGTCTAGATTTATACCTCCCAACTTTTGAACTTCAGAATGAGGGACAATCAGTGGAGAAAGTGATCTGCGGTGTGCGCAGTGTGCCGCGGCAAACTTTGGGTGTGGCCATACTCCTTACAGTGGGAGGGGTTTAAGGAGTGTGGTTAAACAAAAACTGGATTTCCTTGTACCTATACAGGGGTCAGCATGGCAGGGCCCAGGGATCAGTATGGCAGAGAAGAAGGGTCACAAGGGCAGAGGACAGGGATCAGCAGGATGGAGAACAGGGGGTCAGTATGGAAGGGTACAGAGGTCAGCAGCACAGAAGACAGGAGTCAGTAGGGAAGACAACAGGGGTCAGCAGAACAGTGGACAGTAGTCAGTAGCGCAGGGTATAGGGGCAGCAGGACAGAGGACAGGAGTCAGTAGGGCAGGGTACAGGGGTCAGCAGGAAGGAGAACAGGAGTCAGTAGGGCAGGGTACAGGGGTCAGCAGGATGGAGGACAGGAGTCGGTAGGGCAGGGTACAAGGGTCAGCAGGACGGAGGACAGGAGTCAGTAGGGCAGGGTACAGAGGTCAGCAGAACAGAGGACAGGAGTCAGTAGGGAAGACTACAGGGGTCAGCAGAACAGTGGACAGTAGTCTGTAGCGCAGGGTATAGGGGCAGCAGGACAGAGGACAGGAATCAGTAGGGCAGAGTACAGGGGCAGCAGGACAGGAGACAGTAGGGCAGGGTACAGGGGTCAGCAGGACGGAAGACAGGAGTCAGTAGGGCAGGGTACAAGGGTCAGCAGGACAGAGGACAGGAGTCAGTAGGGCAGGGTACAGGGGTCAGCAGGAAGGAGAACAGGAGTCAGTAGGGCAGGGTACAGGGGTCAGCAGGATGGAGGACAGGGGTCAGCAGGATGGAGGACAGGAGTCGGTAGGGCAGGGTACAAGGGTCAGCAGGACAGAGGACAGGGGTCAGTAGGGCAGGGTACTGGGGTCAGCAGAACAGAGGACAGGAGTCCGTAGGGAAGGGTACAGGGGGCCAAATCCCCCCCATTCTTCCTCTTAACCAAAATCCCCCACCCCCTCCTAAATTCACTCCCCCCCCCCTCATTCCTCTTAGCAAGAATACCCCTCCTCCTCCCTCCCAAATTAACCTTCCCTGTGCAAATAGCCCCCTCCCCCTCATGTCATACCAAAGCTCCTCTATACAGCACATAGTTACATAGTAGGTGAGGTCAAAAAAAGACACAAGTCCATCAAGTCCAACCTATGTGTTTGATTATATATGTCAGTATTACATTGTATATCCAGGTATGTTGCGGTCATTCAGGTGCTTATCTAATAGTTTCTTGAAACTATTAATGCCCCCCGCTAAGACCACCGCCTGTGGAAGGGAATTCCACATCCTTGCCGCTCTCTATGTAGTTTAATGTTAAACCTCTTTTCCTCAACTTTTTTTGGCCATGAGTCTTGTTAAACTCCCTTACGTGAAAAAGTTTTATCCGTAATTGTGGGGTCACCAGTATGGTATTTGTATATTGAAATCATATCCCCTCTCAAGCGTCTCTTCTCCAGAGAGAATAGGTTCAGTGCTCGCAACCTTTCCTCATAACTAATATCCTCCAGACCCTTTATTAGCTTTGTTGCCCTTCTTTGTACTCGCTCCATTTCCAGTACATCCTTCCTGAGGACTGGTGCCCAGAACTGGACAGCATACTCTAGGTGCGGCCGGACCAGAGTCTTGTAGAGTGGGAGAATTATAGTTTTATCTCTGGAATTGATCCCCTTTTTAATTCATGCCAATATTCTGTTAGCTTTGTTAGCAACAGCTTGGCATCGCATGCCATTGCTGAGCCTATCATCTACTAGGACCCCCAGGTAGGCTTGTGCAATTTGTTTTGTAACAAATCGAAATTCGGACAAATTTTTTCTTTTTTTGCATAAAAAAATAACGAATTTCAACTAATACAAAAGAAATTATAGCGGATATAACAAATGAATTCAACATGATTTGGTAATTCGTTAAAGCTCTAATGAAATAAAAGGTCAACTCAAAGTAAATCTTACAGTCCAATCAGCTGATTAATTTTGTGCTGGAGGTTGGATTACTGGCAAAGTGCATTCCTGAGAAGTGAGTGAGAAGGGTGTTGTATTGTATTTGAGCAGAGGAAAGATTGAATAAACAAACGACTTTCCAAACTACGAATCATTATCATGAATATATATACATACATAAATTATATTGCATATAACGAATGAATTCGTCATGATTCGAGATTCAGTATAACGAATATCGACACTCTACAGAAATAGCGAATTATCCTAAAACGTAACATAACGAATATAACAGAACAAAATTATGTATTTTACAAATGACAACGAACCGAAAACTAAACAAAATTTTCCATTGTGCACAAGTCTACCCCCAGGTCCTTTTCCATCCTAGATTCCCCCTGAGGTTCTCCCCCCAGTGTATAGATTGCATTCATATTTTTGCCACCCAAATGCATTATTTTACATTTTTCTACATTTAACCTCATTTGCCATGTAGTTGCCCACCCCATTAATTTGTTCAGATCTTTTTGTAAGATTTCCACATCCTGAGGAGAAGTTATTCCCCTGCTTAGTTTAGTATCGACCGCAAATACAGAGATTGAACTGTTTACCCTATCCTCCAGGTCGTTTATGAACAAATTAAACTGGATTGATCCCAGCACAGAACCCTGGCGGACCCCACTACCCACCCCTGACCATTCCGAGTACTCCCCATTTATTACCACCCTCTGAAATCACCCTTGTAGACAGTTTTCGCTCCATGTACTCACCCTATGGTCCATGCCAACAGACCTTATTTTGTACAGTAAAGTTTTATAGGGAACTGTGTCAAATGCTTTTGAAAAATCCATATACACCACATCTATGGGCCTTCCTTTATCGAGATGGCAACTCACCTCCTCAAAGAAGGTTAATAGATTGGTTTGGCAAGAATGATTCTTCATGAATCCATGCTGATTACTGCTAATGATACAGTTCTCATTACTAAAATCTTGTATATAGTCCCTTATCATCTCCAAGAGTTTACATACTATTGATGTTAGGCTAACTAGCCTGTAATTCCCAGGGATGTACTTTGGGCCCTTTTTAAATATTTTTGCTACATTGGCTTTTCTCCAATCAGCCGGTACCATTCTAGTCAGTAGACTGTCAGTAAAAATGAGGAACAATTGTCTGGCAATTACTTGACTGAGTTCCCTAAGTACCCTCAGGTGCAAGCCATCTGGTCCCGGTGATTTATTAATGTTAAGTTTCCCAAGTCTAATTTTAATTATGTCCTCTGTTAACCATGGAGGTACTTCCTGTTATGTGTCATGAGGATAAACACTGGTTTGGTTACTGAGGCCCCCCCGATTTCCTTGTGAAGACTGAGGAGAAGAATAAATTCAAATACCTTTGCTATCTCCCCATCCTTTGTAACCAGATGTCCTTCCTCATTTTTTATGGGGCCAATATGGTCTGTCCTCCCTTTTTTACTGTTTACATACTTAAAGAATTTCTTGGGATTTATTTTGCTCTTCTCCGCTATGTGTCTTTCATATTCTATCTTAGCTGTCCTTATTGCAACCTTACATTTCTTGCATTCTTTATAATGTCTGAATGCTGATCCCTCAACCTTGTATTATTTGAAGGCCTTCTCCTTTGCTTTTATATGCATTTTTCCATTGTAATTAAGCCATCCGGGAAATTATTACCCAATGGGATGCATTGGCTAATGCCCTTATTTGATATGTTCTTAAAGCAAACCCAACTCTCCTCCATGTTCTTTGTTCCTAAGATTTTATCCCAATTTATGCATTCTAGCAAGGTTTATAATTCATGGAAGTTGGCCCTTTGGAAATTGAGTGTCTTTGTTTTCCCCTTATGTTTCCTATTTGTGTGATTTATACTGAAGCCAATTGACCTGTGATCGCTGTTATTGCCCTGTATTTCCACATCCGTGATCTGGTCTGTATTGTTGGTAATTAGTAGATCCAGTAACGCTTTATTTCTAGTTGGTGTGTCTACCATCTGACTCATAAAATTGTCCTGCAAGACATTTAGGAACTGGCGAGCCTTAGATGAATGCGTGGTTCCCTCCGCCCAGTCTATGTCTGGATAATTAAAATCCCCCATTATGATAACACTTCCCATCCTTCCTGCTAATCCAAATTGTGATAGGAGATCTGTCTCCCCTTCCTCCCTCAGGATAGTGGGGCCTATAGCATACTCCCAGTATTATTTTCCCCTTAGCTTCATCCCATTGGAGCTCTACCCATAAGGATTCCACCTCCTCCCTAGCTCCCTTAGTGATGTCCAAGACAGGTATTTGCACCCACTTCCAGGCATAGACTCCCGCGGGAATCTACGCCTCTTCCCGTCCCCCCGCGCTGTCTGCTGGGACACACATGGGTCCCAGAGACAGCAGGGACCATTCGGATTGTGCAGCATGACACGCGCATGCGCAGTAGGGAACCAGGAAGTGAAGCCACAAGGCTTCACCTCCTGATTCCCTTACCGAAGATGGCGGCGGCAGCACCCGAGAGCCGAGGGAGAGATCGGCTTCGGGTGAGGACATTGTGGGTGCCCTGGACAGGTAAGTGTCCTTATTTTAAAAGTCAGCAGCTGCAGTATTTGTAGCTGCTGACTTTTACAAAAAAAAATTTGGCGGACCTCCGCTTTACGACTGCATTCACACTTGTTTGACTCTTTGGGGCAATTTTGATGCAGCTTTGATGCAACTTTGATGCAACTTTGAATGGGTACAACTTGGATACGACTTTGGCTTTGACAAGTGATAATGGGCAACTGTCGCATTGTATAACATTCAGGTATGACTTTCATGCAACTTTTGAGGGTTAACATTGAAGTCTATGACCCTCAATCTGCATGAAAGTCGGACCAAAGTAGTGCATGAACTACTTTGAAGTTGCTGCAACTTTAAGTCGCATGTATATGAATGGCTATAATTGGAAAACACGGGAAATGACTTGCCATGCAACTTTGATGTCCAAAGTTGCATGACAAGTCGCACAAGTGTGAATGGGGCCTAATTGAACAAGCTGAAGTTAGAAGCTGATTGGCTACCATGCCCACTTGCACCAGATTTTGCACTCTCCAGTTATAGTAAATCAACCCCATATTATTCTGCACCTATTTTGAAAATCATTAAAAAGTCAGTTTTATAAAAAAAAATTATATTAAAAAAAATAATGCCAAAGACCATTTGATGGAACTTTACATGGTAAAACCATTAACCCCTTTTAATTGCAAACTACAAACACAATTCACACCAGAGAGAAATATTCTATTCGTTGGATCACATTTTGGCTTTCCTTAGATTTGGGCAGGTTATATTGTTTTGTAGGATAATTTCTGATTGGTGGCGTAGGGTTCCTGAACTTTGAATTTTGCACATTGCCTTCTCATTCATCATTTTCTTATAACAAAATTCTAATAATTTTGAATATGTTTATAGCAGCTCAAGCTTTCTGGGATTTGTGCCGAGAGAACAAATGTCGAGAATTCTTGCTAACCTTGGTAACATGTTACATGAAATCGGTCTCTCACACGATTGTTCACGAAGAGCCCAAGGACAGAGGTATTATTATTATTGCTGCTAATAATTACTAAGAAAATACATTTAACTATCCAACAGTAAATTAAAACCGAAGGAAAAACGTTTTTTTCGTTTTGGATAGAGTGGGGAGGAATTAGAACACCTGTTAGGTTTTTACTGCTTCCTATGCCCCCGTTAGGGAGATTAACCCTCTCTATTTGTCATGTTTACTGTTGTAAAGTAACAGTAAAAAAGTAAAAGTGAAAAAAAATCCAACTTTTGAGTTGTCCCCAGAGAAGTAGTAGAGGGGGGAAGCGTTGCACCAATACCTGTATCGGTATCAGTGCCGATACTAAGCATTTGCACAAGTGTGCAAATGCTCCACTACTAAAACCGATACTCGGTTCACATATGTGCGGGCCAGTTTGCAGTGGTGCGATTTCTTGTGCGATTCCAATGCAAATTGTAGTGTATAAGATTAGCAATCGCACTTGAATCAGACAGAAATCGCACAGGACTCTCATTCAAATCGCACTGTGGCTGGCCCGAACATATGTGAACAGGCTGTAAAAACTCACTGAAACGCACATGAAAACTGATGTCTCTGCAAATGAAATCTGTGCGGTTTTCCCATCAGTTTCCATGCATGTATGGCGTTAACGAGCCCTAAAAAACTGTCACTTGACACTAAAAATACATGTCGGTAATTGGTATCGGCGAGTACTTAAAGTGGTTGTAAACCCTTACAACACACTTTTTGCTACAGGTAAGCCTATAATAATGCCCCGTACACACGGTCGGAATTTCCGATGGAAAATCCGACCGTGTGTGGGCTCCATCAGACTTTTTCCATCGGAATTTCCGACTGAAAAAATTTGAGATCCTGCACTCAAATTTTCCGACAACAAAGTCCGATAGGACTTTTTCCGATCGTGTGTAGCGAATTCCGACGGACAAAGTGCCACACATGCTCAGATCACATTATAAGACCAAAGCTATTGGCTACTAGCCTCTACGTAATTCTGTCGTACGCAACAAACGTCATCAAGTTCAGAAGGATCGGATTTTCCGACAACTTTGTCCGACCATGTGTATGCAGTGTCGGACAAAATCCGTAGGAAAAAATCTGACGGATTTTGTGGTCGGAATTTCCGACCGTGTGTACGGGGCATAAGGCTTACCTCTAGCTACCCTGGATATCCCCTAAACCTGAACGATTTAGGAGATATCCCTGTATTTGCATGTGCCGATGTCATCGGCACATGCGCACTGAAGCAAACTGAAGCAATGGCACGTACTTGCCGTTGCTTCAGAGAGTGTGCTGTTACTGGCGGCTCCCACGCGCATGCGCGGGAGTGATGTCATCGCGGCTCCGGCCAATCACGGCTCCAGGGCCCGCGATGCCCGAGAGTAACTCTGGGAGCGATGTCAGCCACCGGAGCGGTGTACGAGGATGGCTGCAGGGGCTTCGATCTCAGGTAAGTAATTCATAATGAGCAAATATGCTATGCATACTAGCTCATTATGCCTTTTGTCTTGCAGGGTTTTTTTTTCTTTTTGCTAGGGTTTACAACCACTTTAAGAAAAAGTATTGGTACTCATACTTGGTTTTAAATAATGGTATTAGTGCATTAGAGGGAAAAATTTACATTTGAGACACTAGTGTTGGCGACAACAAGGGATTCCCTCACACTGGAGGGATTTCTTCTCACTTCCTGTTTAGTCTTTTGGGATAGAAAGTGAAGGGAAATCTCCCCAATGAGACACAAATGGTAAAAAAAACAACCCAGCACGAGTTATAATCCTCCCTTACTCTATTCAAATTTTTTTTTTTTAATTTGCCTTTAGTTCTACTTTACGTTTGTGTCCATTTACACTAAATTTACATTGTTTTTCAGGGGATAGATTTGTCTTTCTTTTATTATTTACTTTAAAGCTGAACTCTGGGCTAATAGCTTAATTCACACATGAAATACATATAAAGGAGTGTCTGTTAAAGGAGTTGCATTTCTGTTTATCCAGTTCTGAGATATACACAGCTCTGCCACACAGCACTGCCCTGTCTAGAAGGGGACCTGAACTTTGCTGCAGTTTCACTTACAGGTCTCCTTCCCGCCCTCATCCTGTGACTGGACAGAAAAAGGAAAAGCAGCAACTGATGAGCCTATCTTTCTGTTACTCTGCTCTTTTCTATAAACATGGCTTTTTTTTAGCACATGAGCACTGCAAAACACCAATAAAAATGTAGGTACCTACATGGTTAGAAAAAATGTACGTTTGATGCTACATTGATGCATACAGAGCTGCATTCATTTTATATCTACCTAGAGTTTGACTTTAAAATATATCATAATAAAGTATCCTTCACTTCCCCATATAAAATGTTGATTGCCGCTCAGCGTTTTCTTTCTCTTTTGTTTGTCCTGGCTACAAGGAAACCAAAACCTTCAATTTTTTATTATATATATTGTACATATACATACAGTATCTCAGAAAAGGGAGTACACTCCTCACATCTGTGTAAATATTTTATCATATCTTTTCATGTAACAACACTGAAGAAATTATACTTTGCTAGAATGTAAAGTAGTGAGTGTACAGCTTGTCTAACGGTGTAAATTTGCTGTCCCCTCAAAATAACTCAACACACAGCCATTAATGTCTAAACCGCTGGTTACAAATGTCCAAATTGGGCCCAAAGTGTCAATATTTCGTGTGGCCACCATTATTTTCCAGCACTGCCTTAACCCTCTTGGGCATGGAGTTCACTAGAGCTTCACAAGTTGCCACTGGAGTCCTCTTCCACTCCTCCATAACGACATCACGGAGCTGGTTTATGTTAGAGACCTTGTGCCCCACCTTCTGTTTGAGGATGCTCCACAGATGCTCAATAGGGTTCAGGTCTGGAGACATGCTTGGCCAGTCCATCACCTTTGCCTTCAGCTTCTTTAGCAAGGCTGTGGTCGTCTTGGAGGTGTGTTTGGGGTCGTTATCATGTTGGAATATTGCCCTGCGGCCCAGTCTCCGAAGGGAGGGGATCATGCTCTGCTTCAGTATGTCAGAGTACATGTTGGCATTCATGGTTCCCTCAAGGAATTGTAGCTCCCCAGTGCTGGCACCACTCATGCAGCCCCAGGCCATGACACTCCCACCACCATGCTTGACTGTAGGCAAGCCACACTTGTCTTTGTTCTCCTCACCTGGTTGTCGCAACACATGCTTGACACCATCTGAACCAAATAAGCTTATCTTGGTTTCATCAGACCACAGGACATGGTTCCAGTAATCCATGTCCTTAGTCTGCTTGTCTTCAGCAAACCGCTATATGGTCTTGACCACCGTGCTGCAGCTCAGTTTCAGGGTCTTGGCAATCTTCTTGTAGCCTTGGCCATCTTTATGTAGAGCAACAATTCTTTTTTTGATATCCTCAGAGACTTCTTTGCCATGAGGTACCATGTTCAACTTCCAGTGACCATTATGAGGGCGTGAGAGCGATAACACCAAATTTAACATACCTGCTCCCCATTCACACCTGAGACCTTGTAAAACTAACAAGTCACATGACACCGAGGAGGGAAAATGGCTAATTGGGCCCAATTTGATATTTTCACTTATTGGTGTACTCACTTTTGTTGTCAGCGGTTTAGGCATTAATGGATGTGTGTTGAGTTATTTTGAGGGGACAGCAAATTTGCACTGTTATACAAGCTCTACACTCATTACTTTACATGATATCAAAGTGTAATTTCTTCAGTGTTGTCACATGAAAAGATATAATAAAATATTTACAAAAATGTGAGGGATGTACTCACTTTTGTGAGATACTGTATATAGCACATTTCTGATAGGTTCCATAATGGGGAACATGCAGTAGACTTTAAACCTTTATGAAACCAAGGAGATATTCCTCACTTTCCAGTTATCTGACTGCAAAAAAACATTAAAGCCCGACTCCAACCACAACAGAAAAATACCCTCGTGGACTCTCCCGCGTAATGCTGCCTCTTCTTGATTTAGCAAGCATTTAACCCTTGCAGCTCAGTGGAGCCCACTACAAGGGTATTTTTTCTTGTCTGTGCCCAGAGTTGGGCATTAACAAATTTACCAGTTAACCTTTTTTGGGTCTGAATAACTCATGTTGACCTTCTAATTATTTTTATCTTCAGACTTTGAGCAAGCATTTGCCTTTCTCCAAGCAAGTGGATGTTTTGCTAATTTTATGAGTGGAACAGAAGGTAAAAATGTATATAGCATATTTTTTATATATTCTATAAAAAAAAAAAATGGTCTGTATATATAACACAGGAACTATCACAAAGGGTGTTATTTGATTTAATGGAATAGGTTCCACTAACAGAGTATATTTTCTTCACAATGAGGTAGGGACAGTGTGTTTATTAGTGATGTGGGAGCACTGTTTTTATCGTCTTTAAAAGGTAACTCCACTTTTGTGGGGAAAAAAAAAATAGCAAATAAAGAAAAATATAATATAGTGTATACAATTGCCACACAAGTCATATTGTAATTAAATGTTATTAAAAAATACCTTTCCTTTTCAATCTGCAGCCACTGTAATTTTCTGAAAATGCAATGCAATTTGGCTATCTGGAGGTGTTCTGTATACAGAATGTGTACTGAACACACCCCAGAAACATCATTTCCTGCTTGTGTGATTGGCTCACCAATTTTCACAGAAGTCTGCCTAAAATACAAGTCAGATTTCTGGCATCCCCTGCAACAAAAAATTAATGTTTGGTGAGATACTTCCAATAGGAACACGTCTAAAGGGATGCAGGCCCAGCAGATTTCCTCATTAGAGCCCTGCAGCTGCACAACTGATTGATAATTATGAAACCACTCCCATTAGACCCACTCAGCACAGAGGAACAAACAGGGATTTCTTCAGAATAACAAAAGGTAATGTAGACAAATGTAGAAGATGTAGAAATAGAGTCACAAACCATAGCAGGTTGGTCTTGCTGTTGAAATATCCAAGACATATAAGAAGTCAATAGTTGACTCTATTGGTTCTACCTATAATTAAAATATCAATTTTGGATGGGCAGGACAGGTTATTTAGTAGTAATTAACACACATCCTTACTCTAACAAAACCAAAATAAAGATTGATGGCTTCTGGCCTTCAATACTCTTGATTTGTTAAACCTCTTACCTTATGTAAAAGATGTTAATGAGTGAAATAATTTATTCAGTTAAAGTGGTTCTAAAAGGAAAATATTGTTACCTTAACCTCCCTGACGGTATGATTATGTCAGATTTTTGCATCTCAAAGCGGTACAATTATTTTGCATAGAAATTTGGCATTTTATATTGTAGGCATGTAATTCTTAGCAATAACACACTTAAATCTGTCCAAACAAGAGTCTAGTAGATATCCCGGGTATGATAAAGTTTGAAACAAAAATTTTATTAATTATAATAAATAAATATAAATTAATTATAAAAAATAATAATAAAATTAATTTCCCCACGATTCACTATCGCTCAATTCTGCAAGTGTTCTAATTTACTATTGCTGTTTTCTAGCTGGTCTAAAACCACTTTTGACATAAAGGGACACTTTTTGGTTGCTACGGACAATCTCCAGTTTCCAGGAAGAAAGAACAGTATATATAAAATAAAACTGCATGCAGGGCACTGGACGAAGGGAATTGAAATAATTTCATACAGTAATGTAATCTGTAAGATTACAGTGTACTGTATGTGTTATGATTTTTCACTTTTTTAAATTTGCCGCCGGGCTCCGCCCCCGTGCGTCACGACGCTCGCAGGGAACGGAGCCCGGCACAGAGAGGCATCGGGCGGAGCACAGAGCCTGCGGACACAGCAGGGGGACATCGCAGGATCCTGGGGACAAGGTAAGTATACCGCACCAGGATCCTGCAATGCAATCCCGAGTGTGGCTCGAGGTTACCCCTAATGGTGCTGAAATTTAACCCCGAGCCACACTCGGCAAAAACCGCCAGGGAGGTTAAAGTGGATGTAAACCCTCACATATACCCAGTGAAGTGAACAGCCTCAGATGATATGCAGGGATGAAAAAAATTCCTACATAAATTTTGCATGTATATCTACATTCTTTAGAAAGTTAACATTGTGTTAGAATTTGTTCTTCCTGTTTCAGCTGTGGGAGTGGAATCTGGGTATGCACTGTGTGTGAGCTGATTGGAGGAAAGGCACACACTCCCCCCCCCCCCCTCCACACAGGCAGAGGAACAAATATACTTGCAGAGCTGTGCTGTGACTAGACCAGCTCACTGCTAATCTATTTATAGCACTTACCCAACACAAATTTTCAGCTGCTTTTATCTCCTGTGTCAGAGAACTTGTCAGAAGTTATCATGCTGATAACAGAAGAACAGAGCAGCAGAAAATCACAGAACTTAGTGCTTTGGAGAGAGATAAGTAAACAATACATATATATGTGCCCAGGTCAAATTTAATGAATCAGGTTTACATCCACTTTGCTTTCCCTCCATTAAGTTAAAAAAAATGTTCCAGTATCTGTATCGCCCCCTCACCCCCCCCCCTAAATACTTACCTCACTCGATCCAGCGCTGCACCCATATGCAGTGGCTGTCTTCTCTCTTGCCTTTCACACAGGACAGTCTCCTGCTGCTGTCAATCAAATCCAGTGAGCAGCGGGCAGGGCCAAGCTGCGCTGTGTGTGTCAATGGATACACAGAGCAAAGCTCAGGAGTGCGACCGCACATGTGCCACCATAGGAAGTGGATTCCTATGGTGGAACACAGAGAAGAAGAGCCTAGAGTGCCAATAGGGTACCCCAGAAGAGGAAAATTGGGGCCACTCTGTACAATAACATTGCAAAGACCAGTTAAGTATAAACCTGTTTATTATTATTATATAAAAAAAAAAGGTTTATAACCACTTTAAAATAAAACTATTTCTAGCAACACATATACGAAAACTCACATACATACATACATACATGTAAAATAATGAATTGTTCTTATGAGATAGTACCAATGTGCATTAAGTCTGTGATCTTCAGTGACCAGTCTCTTTGCAGCAGCACCTTGTTTAGGTCCTGGCTCTCTCAGAAGGAAGAAAGGCATAGCAAAGAAGGTGTTCTGTGATCCTTGGGGGACAGAATGCAAGGCTAGCAGTAGAGTGTAGTACAGGGCTATGCAATTAGGGGACATCCAGCTGTTGCAAAACAAGTCCCATCATGCCTCTGCCTCTGGGTGTCATGCTTGTGGCTGGAGGTCCGCTAATTGCATATCCCTGGTGTAGTAGGTGTAGAGTATAGACCAGTGTTTCTCAACTCCAGTCCTCAAGGCACCCCAACAGGTCATGTTTTCAGGATTTCCATTATTTTGCACAGGTGATTTGATCAGTTTCACTGCCTTAGTAATTACCACAGCTGTTTAATCTGAGAGAAATCCTGAAAACATGACCTGTTGAGGCGCCTTGAGGACTGGAGTTGAGAAACACTGGTATAGACTAGTGTAGTAAGTGTAATGCCGCGTACACACGAAGGGACAATCCCGCGGGATTATCCTCTGGACTGAAGTCCAGCGGATAATCCCCTCGTGTGTGGGCGCCGGCGGACTTTTTGGCGCCAAAGTATGGCGGACTAAAGTTTGAAGTTTTGTTTTCAAATTATCCGCGGGACTTTTGAAATGAAGGGACTTGCCGCTCATCGGCAAGTCCGTTCATTTAGCACGTGACTTCAGGTTACGTAGCTAGCGTAGGCAGTTACTGCCGCCGCGCTAGCTCCGTGACCTGGCATGGATTTAAAGGGACTCCCCACGCCGAAAAAAACGGCGTGGGGGTTCCCCCCAAATCCATGTCAGACCCTCATCCGAGCACGCAGCCTGGCAGGCCAGGAAAGGGGTGGGGACGAACGAGCGCCCCCCCCCCCCCGTCCTGAGCCGTACCAGGCCGCGTGCCCTCAACATGGGGGGTGCCCTGGGGAAAGGGGGGCCGTGCGGCCCCCCCCACCCCAAAGCACCTTGTCCCCATGTTGATGAGGACAAGGGCCTCTTCCCGACAACCCTGGCCGTTGGTTGTCGGGGTCTGCGGGCGGGGGCTTATCGGAATCTGGGAACCCCCTTTAATAAGGGGGCCCCCAGATCCCGGCCCCCCCCCTATGTGAATGAGTATGGGGTACGATGTACCCCTACCCATTCACCTAAGGTGTAAAATGTAAAGTAAAAAAAAACACCCACACTTTTGAAAAAATAGTTTATTGCACTGCTCCGGGGGTCTTCTTCCGTCTTGGGGGTCTTCTCGCCGGACTCCCCCGCCATTTACCAAGCTCTTTTACCGAGCGGGGGAAGTCCGGCTACCTTCTTCGTCGTCGCCGCCGTCTGGGGGTCTCGATCCGCCTTCGGGGGTCTTCTTCCGTCTTGGGGGTCTTCTCGCCGGACTCCTCCGCTCTCTTCTGCTCTTTTACCTAGCTCTTTCACGAGGGGAGGAGTCCGGCTACCTTCTTCGTCGTCGCCGCCGTCGTCTTGGGGTCTCGATCCGCCTTCGGGGGTCTTCCGGGGGTCTCTTCTGTTCTTGCGGCGGTCGTCGTCTTCTGCGCCGCCGGCGCCTTCTTCTTCTTGTCCTTCTTCTTGTCCTTCTTGTTCTTCTTCTTCTTCCGATGTTGACCCGACGCTCTCTCTGCCCGGAATGCCTGTGCCGCTCTGCGCTCGGACTTATATAGGGACATGGGGGACAGGGTCACATGTTCATGTCACATGGTGACCCCGCCCCCTTGCGATGTCACAGTCCCAGCATCCTCCGGGACTGTGACAACACAAGGGGGCGGGGTCACCATGTGACATGTGCATGTGACCCTGTCCCCCATGTCCCTATATAAGTCCGAGCGCAGAGCGGCACAGGCATTCCGGGCAGAGAGAGCGTCGGGTCAACATCGGAAGAAGAAGAAGAACAAGAAGGACAAGAAGAAGGACAAGAAGAAGAAGGCGCCGGCGGCGCGGAAGACGACGACCGCCGCAAGAACAGAAGAGACCCCCGGAAGACCCCCGAAGGCGGATCGAGACCCCAGACGATGGCGGCGACGACGAAGAAGGTAGCCGGACTCCTCCCCTCGTGAAAGAGCTGGGTAAAAGAGCAGAAGAGAGCGGAGGAGTCCGGCGAGAAGACCCCCAAGACGGAAGAAGACCCCCGGAGCAGTGCAATAAAATATTTTTTTCAAAAGTGTGTGTGTTTTTGTACTTTACATTTTACACCTTAGGTGAATGGGTAGGGGTACATCGTACCCCATACTCATTCACATAGGGTGGGGGCGGGTATCTGGGGGCCCCCTTATTAAAGGGGGCTCCCAGATTCCGATAAGCCCCCGCCCGCAGACCCCGACAACCAACGGCCAGGGTTGTCGGGAAGAGGCCCTTGTCCTCATCAACATGGGGACAAGGTGCTTTGGGGTGGGGGGGCCGCACGGCCCCCCTTTCCCCAGGGCACCCCCCATGTTGAGGGCACGCGGCCTGGTACGGCTCAGGAGGGGGGGGGGCGCTCGTTCGTCCCCACCCCTTTCCTGGCCTGCCAGGCTGCGTGCTCGGATGAGGGTCTGACATGGATTTGGGGGGAACCCCCACGCCGTTTTTTCGGCGTGGGGATTCCCTTTAAATCCATGCCAGCTTGCGGAGCTAGCGCGGCGGCATTTACTGCCTACGCTAGCTACGTAACCTGAAGTTACGTTCGAAATGAACGGACTGCTCCGTGTGTGGGCAAGTCCGTTCATTTTCAAAAGTCCCGCGGACTTTTGGCCGGCGGATTATCCGCTGGAGAAGTCCGTGCGTGTGTGGGCAAGTCCACACGCTCGGAAAGTCCAGCGGACCCCGCTGGAAAGTCCCGCGGGATTGTCCGCTGGACTAGGTCCGCCGGCAAAAGTCCGCACGTGTGTACGCGGCATTACTTGCATCTAGTAAATACCCTTATCTGCAAAGAGCAGAATTGCAGAGGTTACATGGCAAAGGTTTTGGTGGTTGTGCTTTACATCCAAAGTCTAATAAAAGACTCTTTATGTCATTGTGTATTTATTTCACAGATGACCAGGCAAATATTAGTTCCAGAACTAATAGCAGAGAGACATGCAATGAAAGTGATTCAGATTGTGTTGGTTCTTGTACAGAAGTAGAAGACCAAGGGGAAATCATCAGAGATGAAAACCCGGATGGGATGGAATCTGGATCACCTGAATCATCCCAAATAAACAAGAAAGTAGGGCAATGCACAAGAGATGAAGGCCATCATAAAGTGGATGCAAAATGTTCCAGAACATCTTCATTGTCCGTAAACGACAAAGAAATAGAAAGCTCTAGAGATGAAGACCACAATGGAATGCAAAGTGAATTGGCTAAATCATCTTTAGAGAGCAACAGGAAAGCGGAAAGCTGTAGAGGTGAGGGCCATGATGATATACAAACTGAATTGTGTGAATCTTGTTCAGAGAGCAGCAGAGAAAAGCAAAGCACTGAAGGTGAGAATGTAGACAGAATGGAAATGGAATCACCTGCAGCATCTCTAATTTCACCTCCAGCAAGCAGGGAAAGTGATCTGATTCTGCCTGAGAACACCTCTCCGAGACACAGGTCTTTAGAAGAAATTCAGACAAATTTGCGGGTTCTGAATTCTCAGCTGCAAACCTTACAGTACCAATTGCAGCAGCAAACCAAAGATGGAGATCTAATTCAGTTTTTAAGAAAAGTTCCAGAAGAACTTTTGTCCACTCAAATGTCTATTCTAAAGGTCTTATTATCGGTTTTGGATCAGCAGCTAATGTCTACATCAAACCCTGGTTGTGTACCACAGCAATATACAAATCAGTCTTCCCCCAGCCTTAGTGGACAAACTAAGCCATAGCCACAAGCCAGAAATGTAGATATATAACGATAAATGGCTGTCACAATACAGAACATTATATACTTATTATGAAACAACTGTCTTAAAGATGATAATAGTAATACTGTATACAATTGTGAGTAAGTTTACATACCCTGGCAGAATTTATGATTTCTTGGCCATTTTTCAGAGAATATGAATGATAACACAAAAACTTTTCTTTCACTCATGGTTAGTGTTTGGCTGAAGCCATTTATTATCAATCAACTGTGTTTACTCTTTTTAAATCATAATGACAACACAAACTACCAAAATGACCCTGATCAAAAATTTACATACCCTGGTGATTTTGGCCTGATAACATGCACACAAGTTAACATAAATGGCTTTGAATGGCTATTACAGGTAACCATCCTCACCTGTGATCTCTTTGCTTGTAATTAGTGTGTGTGTATAAAAGGTCAATGAGTTTCTGGACTCCTGACAGACCCTTGCATCTTTCATCCAGTGCTGCACTGACATTTCTGGATTCTGAATCATGGGGAAAGCAAAAGAATTTTCAAAGGATCTGCGGAAAAAGGTAGTTGAACTGTATAAAACAGGAAAGGGAAATAAAAAGATATCCAAGGAATTGAGAATGCCAATCAGCAGTGTTCAAACTCTAATCAAGAAGTGGAAAATGAGGGGTTCTGTTAAAACCAAACAACGGTCAGGTAGACCAACTAAAATTTCGTAAGTCGAAGTTGTTCATAAGTCGCAACACTGCATTTGTAAGTGTAACTTCCTGTCAGAACACTGCATTTGTAAGTGTAACTGCCACCTGTGCATGGATGTGGGATGTTCCGGGCGCTTGTTATGTTATCTGGGGCATAGTATGGCAGTGTGGGATGTGTCCGGAGGTGCTCGAAAGGTATCCAGGACCAGTGTGGAGCACAAGTGGCCGGCATTTGAGGCCGTTCGTAAGTAGGAGTCGTTCGTAACTCGGGGACTGCCTGTATTAGGTCCATTAAATAAAGGAAAGAGCCAATTACATTAACTTCTTTATTGCTCAATCTTATCTAACTTGAGCTGACCAAAGTCTGGTTTGTTGCTAAGGGTTACCGTGGAAAAATTTACTGATTGTACTATTTTAGGAGCTTAGTTGCACCAAAGGTTTTTAGTTGCTTACTAGCATACCGTCCTTCCCCGAAAGTAAGACATCCCCTGAAAATAAGACCTACTTCCAGTTTTGCCTCTTGCTGTAATATAAGGCACCCCCCAATAATAAGGCCAGCCCAGAACAGAAGGCCCCTGAAGCTACCGTAAGGCGTCTGACTCCTCTGGACTGTAGCGACGGGCTCCGCCTTGCAGCTCGCTGATTGGCCGCAGCGCAGCCGGAGCTGTTCAGGCAGTGCGAGGTCTCTTTAAATAAGTGAGCTGTGGCCAGCTCTCTGGAATGACGAGCCTGCACCGCCGCCAGAACAAGCTGCCGCCTTCTGCCACCTGCTGCTCGCTCTAACCTGATGGAGTCTGGCTGACTCACAATTAGACAGTGAGTGAGTCACGCGGGGCAGGAGTCGGGCACATTGTGTGGAATCTGGCCACCACAGAAACACAGGGGTGACTGAAGTGGGGGGGGAATGTCTGATAAAGGGGGGGGGGGGGTGTCTGGTGAAGGTGGGAGGGGGGAGAGACTAAATAATCCACTGTCCACTGGCACAGGGGTGGGGGGAGGGGACTCACTTAAAATGACACAGGGTGGATATGAGGGGGGGGGAATCAATAAATGTGTACGGTATTCTTCTTCATGGAAAAATAAGACATCCCCTGAAAATACAAGAAAAAAGGTCTCCCATTGTGTCAGCAATGGCAGTGTGGTTGTCCCATTCCTATGTATAGACCAAGAAGAACCCCCTGAATGGGACTTTGACAGATCACCAACACATGCGATGAAACTATAAAATACAGGCCCAGGAAATTGGTACACCCCTCCGCAGAGTATACAAGCTGGTGTGAATTCTAAGTGGGCTGTATCTGATCAAGGCGTGACGCTTTACAGGACCCCCTTTCTGGTGTTTCCAACAAGGGGTCCAAACAAACAGGGGACCTCCTGGGGGCCATATTTGAGGCTTGGATCCACGTTGGTGGGAGTTTTACTCTACCCCCTACAATCTTAAGGAGGTGGTGGATTCTTAACTTAGAATTCACATCAGCTTGTATACTCTGCGGAGGGGCGTACCAATTTCCTGGGCATGATTCACTAGGGATCTTGTTCTGGGGTCCAGTTGCATCTCCATCTGATACGTTTATATCTTATTGAGGATTGACTCCATCATGAGCTGTAATTACACTGTATCTCATCTTACTCTCCACCCCTGATGTAAGTTTTCAAGCAAAACTGGAAACGCTTCAGGTTTTGGGGTGTCCTACCCCTATGAGAGCACAAGTTTTGTTGTGATGTTCTAATTTTTTCTTGTACTGTATCGTATATTGCTCAGATGCTAGTCGTCTGTTTTTTTATATTTTTTGTATTAATAAACACTGTATTTTATAGTTTCATCGCATGTGTTGGTGGTCTGTCAAAGTCCCATTCAGGGGGTTCTTCTTGGTCTCCCCTGAAAATAAGACGAGCGAATCTTTGAGAGTAAAAATTTATATAAGACACTGTCTTATTTTCGAGGAAACAGGTTAGTACGTTGTACATCATAGACAATATTGTATCTGAATGACTGAGTACAATGGGCATTTTTACATGTGGCTGTGCTGTATTGAAGTGCACTATGATCAGAAAATGCCACATGCAGCAGGAACATAGGTCTGGGCAGAGAACAATGAGTTTGGCAACTTTATATCAATTGGAATGATTGGATTGGTGTCCTAGGAGAAAAATGTTGCACAGGTAACTTTATTTCTGTCAAAGGCCCTAGTAATATATTATTCTGTTTTATAATATAGTTTTCAGTTTAATGTTGTTTTTATACTGTATTGTGCAAGTATATTTTATACTTATTAGTTATATTTCATACGTAAAAAAAAAAAAATTGTAAGAAAAATAATAAAAGCCAAATAAAACAATAATATTTTGACTGGTTTTAAAAGTTGTTCATTATTAAGAAAAATTATTGGGAACATATTGATATTTCTCTTTATAGAAGGTTATTGAGCTAGGGCTGCCGATGCTGTCCCCCTAAAAATTTAGTTTTTTGGCTGTCATCCTGACTTGATTACTTTTTGGATACTGACCTGGAAAATGTATACAAGTCAGTAAAGTCAAATGTCCCCATCAGCAGAGTAACCCAAAGTGGTGTACCATGGAAGGCCCGTCCAGACTGCTTACGCCAGTCACATAAATGCCAGACAAATAAGGACTCGTCCCATCGTCTTTCAAAAACATCCAAAGCTTGTCAACAGCAAACATGCAAATCAGGAGTTTCAATCAACTATTGCCTATAGATGGAAACACCATGCTTCTGATTTCACTTCACTAAGTGGCTTAAATGTAAATTTAAGTAAAGGAAAGGGTGTTTTTATGGGTGGGGAAATCGTGTTTATTAGGGGAAAAAGGCAGCAAAATGGCAGTATAGAAACGTGAATTTTATGTGTTCTGTAGCTTTAACCACTTGACCACTGGGCACTTAAACCCCCTTCCTAACCAGACCAATTTTCAGATTTCGGTGCTCTCACATTTTGAATGACAATTACTCAGTCATGCAACACTGTACCCAAATCAAAATTTTGTCCTTTTTTTCACACAAATAGAGCTTTCTTTTGGTGGTTTTTAATCAAAGCTGGGTTTTTTATTTTTTGCGCTATAAATCAAAAAAGACGGAAAATTCAGTAAAAAAATATATAAAAAATTCTTTGTTTCTATTAAAATTTATTGCAGAGTATTGGCAGAGTATTGGCAGAGTATTGGCGAGTATTGGCAGAGTATTGCAGTGTTTGCAGAGTATTGCACAGTGTTGCAGAGTATTGGCAGAGTATTGCACAGCATTGGCAGAGTATTGCAGAGTATTGCACAGCATTGGCAGAGTATTACAGTGTTGGCAGAGTATTGCACAGAGCAGCGCTGTGGGCACTACACATCCAGCCCACAGTGCTTCTGCCATCTCTCCCCCTCTCCGCTTCTCCCCTCTCACTGTACCGATCATTACAGAGAGGGGAGGGAGGAACCGGCGTCATGACGTGTCGCTGGTTTGTTTACATGTGATCGCTCCGTCATGTGATCGCTCTTAGCGGTCGTTTACCGTGATCCGTGATGCGCCAGGTCCTATGGACCCGGCGGTCACAGATGTTCCCAAGTGCGCGCCCCAGGGGGCGCCCGGGAGTAAGATTCTGGGAGGACGTACCACGGACGTCCACCCAGAATAAGCCGACCGCACTGTAGCCGTCTTTCGGCTATGGCCCGGTCAACAAGTGGTTAAGAAGTTCACTGTTGCTAATGGAGTCTTTATATAAATATCACTCTGCCGCCTTGACTCTACGATGAGTTTATTGTGGAGTTTTCATGAATCTGTATGCAACAAAGCTGGTAAACATGTCCGATTCACATGGTTGTGTTTTTTTGTTCTTATGTGCATATTTGTTCTTGGATAGTGACTCAAAGGTGGCCTTACACGATTAGGTTTTTTTTTTTTTTCATGCAGCCATTGATAGTCCAAACATTTTCCAACATGTTCTTTTGTCAGACTTAAAAAAAGAATCAACTTCTTTAATGCGGTGCAGGCCACACGATGATTAAAATGTGTCTGGTCCCTGCTGTACTGGCTGAATTTTGTGCCATGTATGGCCAACTAAAGTATTCACGGAGAAAGGTTGGAATAAAAGCCAAAAAAATAGAGGAATTAGAAATGTTGCAATGAAATCTTCATTGTTTCTTTAAGTAAAAGTTTCCTTAAAACAGTTATGATATTTAAAAGCTGGCGTTAAGCTCCTTTCTATGTTTTATATAAGAGTATGAACACACAAATAACTTTTTAGGGTAGTCTCTGTCATTGGTGAGTTAAAAAACAATCATGGAAAACTTTTGTACCGCCTTGTAACAATGAGCCACACTCACTCTCCTGTTCAAACCAACTCTATATGTACCAAACGGCAATACATGCTGCGTTGGATTCAAGCTATAAATTGATAGAAATTATCTGTACAAGCAGCAATCAGCAAGGCACAGAAAAAAATCTCGTACTGAAATATTAAATTTGTGTCTGGCCAAGTTCAATTTTTTTTAGTCCTTAAATCGTTTTATTGTATGCTTCATCCAGATTTACCCTAACTTCTTGTTAGGTGAAAACATTGTCAGTAGCACAGAAAGTGAGCAGAAACCCCCGTAATGGAGTTTCAGATAATTGTTAAAGTCAATGGGTTCTAATCCTTCCCCACTATATTCAAATCCTAAAAAATAAATAAATAAAGTTTGGTTGGACAAACACTTTAATGCTATTTTCTAGGGATGCAACCATACCAGTTTTTTAACACCGAGTACGAGAACCAATACTTTTCCTCAAGTACTTGCCAATACCAATTACCGATACCTATTTTTTGTGTCATGTGACAGTTTTTTTAAACTATTGAAAAATTACTGCAGTTTCTTTATAGTTACAAAGAATTGTAACTCAAAAGACATTATGAAACAAATAAAAATTTTTATTTGCTTGTCACAAGCAAGCACAGAACATGTTTAAAATGCAATTATTATATAAAACATACTGGTGTAGGTGGCCCCCTCCCCATGTCATCACAGAAACTTGGCACACAGTACAAATGCATATATAAAACCCATTACTATATGTATGTTCTGTTCCACATGGATACTATCTTTTCCCTGTAATATCGTGTACTTGTGTTTATTGTACTGTTCCTTGATTCACATGCCTCTTTTTATTCAATAAAGACTTTGATTAAAAAAATAAAAATGAATAAAACCATTATATTTCCTCTCTTAGTACTCTCACTGATAAATGCTCAGAGCCTGGCTTTTTTCTGAATGGAGAATACATCAACATGTAATTATAAAGTGAATGTGAATTACTAAAGCACTGATAATAATTTCAAACTCCAAATAATTAAAAAAGATAACCAAATGATAAAACTGCAACCAATAAAAAGTGCTCTCACACTTGGACAGGTAATGGAATAAAGTACACAATGTATCGAACAATTAGTACGCTCTTATCAACCTTAATTAATAGATAAATAAGTAGACCTTTAGAAATAAATATAATACAGTAGCTTGGAGTGTGCTACCAAAATTCTATAAACAGTTCAAAAAAATGCAAATATTACAATAATTAGTATGCTTGTGTTGTGCAAATGCGCAAATAAATAATGTGCAAAAAAAGCTTGTGCTTGAACAAATGTTGTTGACCAACAATGCAATATGTGTTAATGTGCAACACAAATAAATAAATATGTGCAAACACCAATGCAATGTGTGTTAAAGTGCAGTACTGTATATGAAATTCTGGGCAGTCCGCCGCTGATTTTGATTCCTTAAGCTGTTGAATAAAACTTTCTCCCAAAGCACACACACTTATAGATGAGATTGAATGACCAATCAATTGACCGGCAATCCAATTAATCCACTAATGAGCACCTATTGCATTGGTGCTAGTGGAAATGGGTCAGTAGCAAAAAAGATAAGGACACTGGTGACTAAATCCTGGTAATTAGTCCTTTATATTCTAGTCCTTATATTATAATTATTTTCGATGAGAAGATATCAGTAGCTTCCTCTTTTTGGGGATTTCTTCTCCTACAGCGCTTCTTTTTCCTCTAACAATAAAACCCTCTTTGCTGTCTTTATCCTCAGTACTTAGAAAAATCAAAGCACAAACAAAGAGAACATCATCGCGCAACACTGTATAATCAGCTAATAAATATTAGATTTTTAAGCCGATTCACTCACGTGTACCCAGTGTTAAACTTAGCGAGTGCTGAAACAGTCAGGCTTGTGGGCTGTCAGCCCTGCTACTTCTCACTTCACCTCTCGTGTCTTTCCAAACACTCAGGGTGACGTCACTGGCTCCTCCTCCCGATGCGTTGCCTCACAGGTCACGTGACTTTATCAAGGGAAAGTCACGTGACTTGATTCCCTTGATAAAGTCTCTTTGTTTGTGCTTTGATTTTTCTGAGTACTGAGGATAAAGACGGCAAAGAGGGCTTTATTGTTAGAGGAAAAAGAAGCGCTGTAGGAGAAGAAATCCCAAAAAGAGGAAGCTACTGATATCTTCTCATCAAAAATAATTATAATATAAGGACTAGAATATAAAGGACTAATTACCAGGATTTATTCACCAGTGTCCTTATCTTTTTTGCTACTGACCCATTTCCACTAGCACCAATGCAATAGGTGCTCATTAGTGGATTAATTGGATTGTCGGTCAATTGATTGGTCATTCAATCTCATAAGTGTGTGTGCTTTGGGAGAAAGTTTTATTCAAAATCAGCGGCAGACTGCCCAGTATTTCATATACAGCAAGCCCTCTGACGAAGGTATTAACGGAAACGCGTCAGGGCACAGCTACGCAGCACCCTAGGTTGTTCTGAGACCCATCTTGCCTTCAGGTCAGATGAGTCCATGCGACCGGCACTTTTTTATGTATATGCCTATTTAATAAGGATAACATTGTGAGTGTTTTATCGTGAGATAATTTTAAAAGAATAAAATGGAGTTATACAGGATTACACTATGTTGGCTTTTTATCTGGTTATGAGTCCAAATTAGATACGCAAGTCTGAGGAATCTGGTATCAATCTATGGTGGATCTGATAAGTGTGTGAACCAGCTGAGTCTGGTAAGTAGGACATCTATAAGAATTGGCACACGCGGTGTGGTGAAAGGATTTTTCCACGCAACAGTCACCATTTTACCTGGTTTTAATGCGGTCTTATGTCTGGCACAAGTCACTTCTGTACTAATTCATTCATAGAATGAATTTTCTATATGGGACCTCCTATATCTATTGAAAGATTTTCACTTACAGTTATAATCAGTCTGCTGTCTGGACACTGGACTGTGCTATATAAACATTGAATGATATAATTAATATTTCTTTTTTCAAGCGCTGCTAGTGTTTATGACAAAGTGAATTTTCATTTTTTCTGTGGCACAATTTTATGGTATTTCATATACAGCACTGCACTTTAACACACATTGCATTGGTGTTTGCACATATTTATTTATTTTTTTATTTTTTTATTTGTGTGGCACATTAACACATATTGCATTGTTGGTCAACAACATTTGTTCAAGCACAAGATTTTTTTTGCACATTATTTATTTGCGCATTTGCACAACACAAGCATACTAATTATCGTAATATTTGCATTTTTTGCACTGTTTATAGAATTTTGGTAGCACACTACAAGCTACTGTATTATATTTTTTTCTGAAGGTCTACTTATTTATTTATTAATTAAGGTTGATAAGAGCGCACAAATTGTTCACTACATTGTGTACTTTATTCCATCAACGTGTAATTATTAGGGTTGAGCGAACCCGAACTGTAAAGTTCGGGTCCGTACCGGACTTTTGGGTGTTCGGGACCCGAACCCGAACTATTGGCTGTAAGTTCGGGTTCGGGTCCTGTGTTCGTCGATGTATTGGCGCCTTTTTAACAGCTGCTAATGGCATGGCTGTGATTGGCCAGTGCAGCATGTGACCCAGCCTCTATATATAGTCCAGACACACAGCACACAGCGTCATTCTGCTATAGACAGGTTCCTGTGCTGCTGAGAGAGAGGATTTTTAGGAGTTAGTGTGATAAAGTCAGTCAGTCAGTCAGTCCACATTCCTTTAATTGTCTTCTAATTAGTTAGATCAGTGAGCGATCTAGATAGCTAGAGTAGGGTAGGGAGTTTCTTTATTAAGCAAAAGAAGAGGCAGAGAGAATTATTGAAGAGATTCCTAAATCAATTGTACCCTGGCTGGGGTGCAGTGTACAGTCTTTTAACAGTGCCATGAGGCCAGTACCAGGCAACATATAAAAGTTTTACCTGCAAGCTCAGTGCACCATTAGGACCAACACTGCATATACTAAGAGATACACCATAGTCTGTGTGTATTCTGCTATTGGAAAAACATTGCAAAAATTTTTTGTGTTTTTTTTCCCCCCAATAGCATTTTCTGCGTGTTCATACACGCTTTAGATACTGTCCGTGTATTCTGATATTGGAAAAACATTGCAAATTTTTTTTATTTTGCTGTGTTTTTTTCCCAATAACATTTTCTGCGTGTTCATACATACACGCTGTAGACACTATCCGTGTATTTTGATATTGGAAAAACATTGCAAAAAAATTTAATTTTGCTGTGTTTTTTTTTTCCAATAGCATTTTCTGCGTGTTCATACATACACGCTGTAGACACTATCCGTGTATTCTGATATTGGAAAAAACATTGCAAAAAAAATAAATTTTGCTGTGTTTTTTTCCCAATAACATTTTCTGCGTGTTCATACATACACGCTGTAGACACTATCCGTGTATTTTGATATTGGAAAAACATTGCAAAAAAAAATAATTTTGCTGTGTTTTTTTTTCCCAATAGCATATTCTGCGTGTTCATACATACACGCTGTAGACACTATCCGTGTATTCTGATATTGGAAAAACATTGCAAAAAAATTTAATTTTGCTGTGTTTTTTTTTTCCCAATAGCATTTTCTGCGTGTTCATACATACACGCTGTAGACACTATCCGTGTATTCTGATATTGGAAAAACAACATTGCAAAAAAATTTAATTTTGCAGTGTTTTTTTCCCAATAGCATTTTCTGCGTTTTCATAAACGCTTTAGACACTATCCGTGTATTTCTGATATTGGAAAAACATTGCAAAAAAAATTTAATTTTGCAGTGTTTTTTTTCTTCCCAATAGCATTTTCTTCGTTTTCATAAACACTTTAGACACTGTACGTGTATTCTGCTATAGACAAAAACACCCATTTAGGGCGAGATCATAAATTTTGAAAATATTGAGGAGATCATCAAAAAGGGGACGTGGCCCAGGTCGTGGTGCTGCTGGTGGCGCTCCTGTCGCAGGGCGAGGACGTGGTCGATCTGTGCCAGCTACACGCACTAGTGAAACACCTTCCTCAGGTGCCAGTAGGCGACAGAGCCTGCAGCGGTATTTTGGCGCACCTAATGAGGAGAGAGCCAGCAGCATTCCAGCAGCAGTGTCATCCCCTAACCAGGAGAGGACATCACAGCCAGCAGCTGCCAGCAGCGTGCATGACAGGAGTTCACCTAGTGGTGAGACATGCTCTCTTTCTGTACCTGAATTGAATGCTTTTCTATTGTCATTATCTAACATTGTTAATGACCTTAAAGGGGCGCATACTATTGGCGCTAATGTAAATAGATATGAGGGGGCACAGTATTCTGGTGCTTTGCAAGATTCTAATAATAGTTTTAAATTAAATGAGGGGGCACAGTATTCTGGTGCTATACATGATATTCAATCTAAATATAATTCAGGGGCACAGCTTGCTGGTGCGTTATTACACTCTGGTGCGTGTGGTGGTTTAAAAGAAACTGAGGTGGCACAGTGTTCTGGTGCTTTTCAAGATAATTTGGGTATCCCTGCTATTAACAGGGATGCACGGTTGCATAGTGTTTTTCCAATAAGTGACAATATGAAACAGCAAAATATGGATGATGTCAGTCAGGTTTGGCGTAATGTGTCTGAATTACCAGCTAATGCGAACGTGGCGGACAGCAGTTTTAGGAAGCAGGCGATGAAGCCTGTTATTTCTCCCCGCACGGTGGTGGAATCCTCCTTTAAGCTACCCATGCCATGTGACATCTCACCACTGGGTTTCCACCTAGCGGACTCAGTTAAAGAAAAAATTTGGAAAGGAGAGTTTATTGATTTGCTGTCATTGCTGCCTTCTTCCAAAGAATTTGTGGTTAAAGTGGATAAGAGATTAGAGGATAGGGCTGATGACGATAAACGGAAAGCTATCCCTAGGACATTTCAAAATTGGCTGCAGGCATTTTGCATATATGCAGCCGTATTGGGTGAACATTTCCCGGAGAAATGTTCAGGTTTGTTCCAGCATGTGGACATCATTGCTGAAGCTTTTCGCCACTTTGGCGGCACGGCATGGTTCACTTATGACGAGAATTTCAGACAGAAATTAGCGGTCCACCCGACATTACAATGGGGTTGTAAGGATGTAGGTCTCTGGCTGAACCTCATGCTGCCGCAAAAGCCTCAGTTTGTTGCTCGGCCAGTTAATCCTCAGCAGGCCTTTCGCAAGGGCTTCTGCTTCGCCTTCAATGAAGGGCAATGCAAATTCTTTTCCAGCTGCAGATATAGGCACGAGTGCTCTTACTGCAACGGTAATCACCCCGCGAGCAGGTGTTTTCGCAAGAACACAGCATTATCGGCCACCCCATTGCCCCGCGATGCTACTGGGAAAAGCCATGACCCCGGTGAGCTTGCCAAAAATGCGGCCTTGGCTAGACCAATACCCAGACCGCACGATGGCTCAGTTACTAATTGATGGCTTTCAGGAAGGGTTCTTGGTTCCGGGTTTTTCTGGGAATGGATGTGTTATGGTTAAAAACTTGCTTTCAACCAGGATGCATCCGAATATTGTACAGGAGAAAATTGATAAGGAAGTGTTGGAGGGTAGGGTTGCTGGGCCTTTTGACCATCCACCCTTTTCGAATTTCCGAGTTTCTCCTTTGGGCATTGTACCCAAGAAGGAGCAAGGAAGCTTTAGACTTATCCACCATTTGTCATATCCAGCGGATTCTTCGCTTAATGACGAAGTGTCTGATGTGGTGGCCCCGGTTTCATATTCCTCTTTTGATGAAGCATTGGTAGTATTGAGACGGTTCGGGCGGGGGGCTTTGTTGTCAAAGGCAGATATTAAGTCAGCCTTTCGCTTGCTACCTGTGCATCCTCAAGGCTTTAACTCCCTGGGTTTGCATTTTCAAGGAAAATTTTATTTTGACAAATGCCTGCCCATGGGGTTTTCCTTATCATGTTTTTATTTTGAGGCCTTTTCAAAGTTTTTGCATTGGGTTTTGTCCCAGTGCTTCCCGGAAGGAGGTTCTTTGCATTATTTAGACGATTTCTTATTCATTGGCCCCGCTGACTCCCAGGTTTGCCTTAGTTCCTTGAATACATTTTTGACGATCTGTGAGTCATTTGGGGTGCCTATTGCTAATGAGAAAACGGTTCTGCCTTTGCAAATGATAGAATTTTTAGGTATTACCATTGATTCGTCATCAATGGAATTCAGATTGCCGGAGGAGAAATTGCACCGAATGCGTTTCATGATTTCCCTCTTTTTAACCAAACGGAAGGTTTGGTTGAAGGAGGTACAGTGCTTGTTGGGTTTATTCGCTTTTGCAGCCAGGGTCATCCCCATAGCTCGAGTTTTTTCTAGAAGCTTTGCTCTGGCTACCAAAGGCTTGAAGAACCCATACGCACATGTGCGCATTTCGGCTAGAACTAAGGAAGATCTAAGAATTTGGGATACTTTCCTCGTCCATTTTAATGGTTCTTCGGTATGGCAACATGACTTTATAGATAGTTTACAACTAAACTTTTTTACGGATGCCGCAGGTGCTTCTGGCTTTGGGGCTTTTCTGGATGGCCGTTGGTGTGCCGCTAAATGGCACCCCAGCTGGCTTCATCAGGATATTCTGCACAATATAGTGTTGCTTGAATTATTCCCAGTGGTAGTCTCGATTGTTATTTGGGAAGATCAGTTTATTAATCGCAGGGTTATAGTGCATACCGATAACAAAGGTGTCCTCTTTGCTATTAATATGCTCTCTTCCAAGTCTGAAGTTGTCCTCAAACTACTGCGCTTCTTAGTCTTACATTGTTTACGTTGCAATATTTGGTTAAGAGCTCGCCATATAGCTGGTTTGGAGAATAACATAGCTGATGCTTTGTCTCGCCTGCAGTTCGAAAGATTCCGGAATTTGGCTCCATTGGCGGATCTACACGGCACTCCCTGCCCAGACTTCCTCTGGGGCTTGATATGGGATTGATATCAACTTACCTCCATAATTCTGTCGCACGGAAGACTTGGCGCGAATACGAGCTGGCCTGGGCCAAGTGGTGCTCTTTTTGTGATAGGGAAAATATTGACACGCTGGAGGTGAATGCTTTTGTTTCCTTAGCATTTGTATCCTTTTTGATTGAATCACAATTACGTCCTGCTTCGGTCAGTAAAGTTTTGTCAGGGGTATCATTTTTTCTGAAATTTGCAGGCCGCCCAGCTCTGAATTCCTTTTTTCAAGTTTGTCAGGTACTTAAAGGCTTTCGTAAGTCTGTTCCCGCTAAGGATGGCAGGCGTCCCATTTCAGTGGACTTATTGATCAAGCTGCTGGTGGTTTTGGAGACCGTTTGCAGCTCCACGTTCGAAATGCTCTTATTTAGAGCAGTTTTTTCGGTCATATTTTTTGGTGCCTTAAGGATTGGAGAAGTGGTGTCCCCAAACAGGACAACTCCCTCTTTCCTTCTGTTGGGCCATGTAGTTTTAGAACAGGATTGTTTACGTTTGTTTATATGTAGATCTAAGACTTTTGGGATCGGGAACGGGCAATGGGTGGTTTTGTCCAGGTCCCCTAACCCCAAAATTTGCCCGTTGTTTAATGTTGAGAATTTCTTGTCTATTCGTCCTTTTTGTGCAGGTTCCTTTTTTATCCACCAGGACCAGACCCCATTAACCAGATATCAATTTTCGGCGGTTCTCTCATCCTGCCTGAAAAGTCTTAACCTATCTGGTTTTAAATTCTCTTCGCACTCTTTCCGTATTGGGGCAGCCACAACTGCTAAGCTACTGGGTTTTGATCCGGAAGGCCAGAAGAGGGTTGGTAGATGGGCTAGTAACAGATATAAAATTTATGTCTGTCCTGAATTAATTATCTGATAATTTTTTGTTGCAGATCCAGCTAAATATACAGTTTGGATTGTAGGCCACTCCTATATCTACTGGGCTGGTAAGCAGGCTGCATCTAGGAGTTATTCTAGTAATTTGGGCTTGGACTTTCAGGAATTTTATGTTTTATGGTCAGGTGTCCGGGGCCTTCGCTGGCGAGATTTAAGAAGTCATTTAGCCTATTTGGCATCTGTTTGGCCGTCTCCTGATATTTTGGTCCTCCACTTGGGTGCCAACGATATCGGTAAGGTTCATACCTGGGATCTTCTCTGCGAGATAAAACAGGATTTTTATGATATTAAATTATCATTTCCAAATGCTATTCTGGCATTCTCTGAGATGGTCCCCCGTCTTCTTTGGTCTCCCAGTGGAGGCCTATTTTATCTTGATAAGGTTAGGAGACGGCTAAATAGAACAATCCATAATTTTATAATTTCTTTGGGCGGTTTATCTTTCCGCCATGTGGAGCTGGAGGGTTTCCTTCCGGGCTTGTTTAGAAAAGATCTGGTCCACCTGTCAGTAATTGGTGTCGATATATTTAATATGGGTCTGCAAAATTTGATTGAGAGTGCTATGGTGTTGGGGGGACCTCAGTCAGTAGATACTCTACTGCCCTTGGTCTGTGGGGATTAGTCGTCCAGCATCGGCTGGATGGACAAAAGATAAATACATTTTGATGATTGTGTTATAGCCAAGATGGCTTCATTTATTTTAATTTATAAATATTTATGAGGATTACCCCTTTAAACAACACCAGGGCCAAATATTATTTCCAAGAAATTCAATAAAAGATGTTAAAGATAAAGAAGTTGTAAGTGTGTTATTTGTTCATGTTAATGACTCCTTAGTGCGGGCCCATGACAGGTCCTTGCAATGTGCAGGGCCGACATGGGACAGCATAAGGGGAATGCAGTTTGTGTGTTACAGGTGCTATTGGCTGGAGCCAGGGCAGCAACAGTAGCTGATTGGTGGTGTTTCGGCGGGAGCAAAGTTCCGCAGGACAGAGGTGATAAAAGAGGCCGTCCGGCCGCGGGAAGGACACAGTACCTCAGGACCGGGACTCCCACCCTCCCTTCCCCCCCTTTTTCATTATTCTGATAGTCAGGGTGTTGTTTACTGGGGATTAGTCGTCCAGCATCGGCTGGATGGACAAAAGATAAATACATTTTGATGATTGTGTTATAGCCAAGATGGCTTCATTTATTTTAATTTATAAATATTTATGAGGATTACCCCTTTAAACAACACCAGGGCCAAATATTATTTCCAAGAAATTCAATAAAAGATGTTAAAGATAAAGAAGTTGTAAGTGTGTTATTTGTTCATGTTAATGACTCCTTAGTGCGGGCCCAAGAACCAGGTGCCTAATAGTAAAACACAGGCTCAACACTACTGTAATTTTCTTTATTTGACTAAAACTATTTTAATGTGTTTTCTCTGAATCACAGCAGGAGCCTACAGCCAGAATATCCCAGAATTCCTATCTCTTCGGCCCCTTTCACACTGGGGCGGTTTTCAGGTGGTACAGCGCTAAAAATAGCGCCTGTACACCGCCTGAAAAAAACTGGCCGGCTTTCACACTGGAGCGGTGCGCTAGCAGGACGGTAAAAAAAGTCCTGCTAGCAGCATCTTTGGAGTGGTATAGGAGCGGTGTATTCACCGCTCCTATACCACTCCTACCCATTGATTTCAATGGGACACTGCGGCAATACCGCGGCAAATCGACGCTACGGCGGCGCTTTGCGGGGGATTTTAACCCTTTTTCGGACGCTCGCGGGGGGTGAAACCGCCCCGCGAGCGGCCGAATACCGCGGCTAAAACGGCGGTAAAGCAGCGCTAAATATTTAGCGCTGCTTTACCGTCGCCGCGGCTCCCGCCCCAGTGTGAAAGGGGCCTTCCACCTGTAACTGGTTTACTTCTGCTCCCAAAGTTGAGCATTAATGCTAAGGTCCAGTTGCATGCAGCCTGTTTGTAAACTTTCACACCGCTGACCCCTGATGTCAACAAAAAAACCAAAGCAAGGATAGCTGAAACACTGTCTTAGTATATAGCCAACTACTACTGAACTACTCATATCCAAAAATTCCCCTGATGCAGCTTGAGGGACCGACAAAACTGGTCAGTTATACATGAGTCTGTGGTACCCAATACCATATGAGAACAGTGTAGAGTGATGAGAAGTAGCTATTTCACTTTTAGGGCTCATTTACACTTGCTTCGGCTTCAACACTCATTAACTGATAGTTTACACTATTTACACATAGTTTACGCTTCGGCCAGGCTTTGAACGTTAGTCAAAGCTCCTGTCACTAAATAAAATAGTTTGCTTACAGTCCTGTTTACACCTTGCTTTTGCTTTGTTTTGGCTTTGCTTCAAAAATTATACCCCATGTAGCTTTAGTGGTGCTTCAAAGCGTCTTCAAAGCCTCCATAGAAGTCTATGGCAAAGCATGCTTAAAGCCCCACTGAAGCCCCACCAAAGCCTCATCGAAGCCCCACCGAAGCACCAAGCCAAAGTAAAGTGTAAACAGGACTGTAAGCTAACCATTTTATTTGATGACATGAGCTCTGACTGGCGTTCAGAGAGCTTTAACAAAGCGTGTCCGAAGCCATGTTCTAAAGCAAGTGTAAACTAGCCCTTACTGTAAAAGCATATACAGATACTTTTGTAGACATGAATGTACTCCTGTTTACAGACTCTAATGTGGTAGGAAATCAAGTGTAGCTGATGAAAAAACATTTCATTCTGCATGTAATATTATGATCGGAATGTAGGTGTGGCTGACGAAAAACCGTCATTCAGCATGTGATATTGAAGTCTTTATTTTATACTGTTTGCAAAGACTAATAAACATTAAATCTAGTTGAAAATACGCTGCATTTGGTGTTCCAAATTATTCTCTTGGGTTACTTTTACATAAGGCTTTACAGTACAATGGATTTATGGTCCATGTGCCAAAATAAACAGAGCTACACCTTTGACAAACTCCTTTCTGTTCGCATTGTACACATGAATTAAAGGAGCGATGACTACCAAATAACAGATTCAATGCAGTAGTAGTGAATTATTTTTGTCGATGATTTCAGCAGTGCATAATGTATACTGTGTACTTGCTTTGGTTTGGAGATGTATGATTTTCTTTTAGATACAGTTCTGAGCATGGAATTATATATAAAATAATAAATAAATTGTTAGAATAATTGATTTTATGTTTTATTATAGAGTCTTGAGTGAGTGGCATATCATAGTATATTAAAGTTTCTTAGTGAATTATTAGATTTATAAAGCAGTTGGTGAAACTAATGGTGCTGATGCCCAGGTCAGATATTTATCTGCTATTCACAATACTATAGGTAACCCATGTTATGTTTTTATTCTCTTTTCTCAATATTTTTGTATATAGTCCCTAGTTTTACTGCAACTCTAACATCATAACGAATCCACAGATAGCCCTTTTATTGGTTGGTTTGGATATAGAAGGGAAGGGTTGAATCTCTTGTCTGTTTGTCCAGGGACTCAACATGAAGTGATAGGAAATATACAAATTGTTTATGTTTGTGGCGGTGTTAACTTGCCCGTCTTAAAAATTATCCACAATTTTCAGAATTATTTTAAAGGCGGCTAATTATCCACAATTTTCAGAATTATTTGACAGGCGGCTCGGAGGTGATATGTCACCTTCTGAATGGCTGTTTTAACCAGTGACAGCCTGCTGCACTACACCACAAGCATGTGCATTACACGTGGCTGCACCAAGGTCCAATTCACTTGAATGGGTGACACTTGGGGGCATTACTACCTGCTAAAGCTGCAAGATTCTGGCTAAAATGAGAATCACAATTATTTTGCTTTGAATAAAGATCATGATGTTCGCAGCATACAAAAAAATTGGGCTACATATACTGTTTCATTTTTTAAAATTTGTTAAAGTGTATTTTTTCCAAAAATATTGCGTTGGAAAAACCTCTGCGCAAATACTTTGTGTCATAAAATATTGCAACAAGCGCCATTTTATTCCCTAGGGTCTCTGCTAAAAAAATATATAAAATTTTAGTGGGTTCTAAGTAATTTTCTAGCAATTTAGTAATTTTCTTGTAAGCAACAAGTGTCAGAAAAAGGTTTAGTCTTTAAGTGGTTAAACTGCCCTCATCTACAGACCGAAGTTCATTCCTATGATCTATTCTAAAAGAACAAAATGTTACAATCTTTCTCTTTATCTCCGCCTAAGCGGTGTTGTATTAAACTTGGCAGACTGCCTGCTTTTTTTTTTTTTTAACAGCTGAATTGGGGGAAATGCTGTGTTAAGATCGCAAGGAGGGTTGAATTGCGATCTTGATTCTTTAACGAATAATCGTGCAGCTCTACTACCTGCCAAACCTGTCAAGTTGTATGAATTCCACCTTTCCGTACTGGCAGTGGTTATGTTAATGTGAACCTCAGTGGGGGGGAGGTTGGTCAGTAAAACCCTGGTTCATCCACCTATTTTTACAGCCCCAGGACGATGTCCGCTTAGTGACGAAATGCATAGGGAGGAGCGACGTGCTGACGTCACCGCGCTGTTTTTCATGTTCCACTTGCACGAGTGTGTTTGTACTCTTTTTGCCAGCCGGCTTAGCTTGTTTATGGAAACTTTTACCTAGTCTGTCTGTTTGTACAGACTTTTTTTACAAATAAACACCACCTGGTTTTACCTTTTTTGTCTTGTTTTATGGGCTTAATTCACCCTCTGAGGATACGTTTGTGGCCGTCTGTCTGAGCCGCTGGTCACCTATAAAGTCCACAGGAACGCTCGGCCCGTTGGCCACTGGAGGCGCTGGTTGGATTCAAAGGCGCTGGCTGGGTATTAGCCACAAGCTTTGACAGCTTGTCTAGCTGGAAAGCCTTCAATCTATATGGTGGTGGAGTCGCGGTGTTCTTTGAATTGAGAAGATCCTTCACAAAGTGAAGAGACTTTTATTTTTACTTTTTTTTACACTTTTTTTACTTTTATTCACATTTTTTATTTAGTATATGTGCTCATCTGTTGGCTTATTCAATATTTTTCTCATTCACGATATCCACATATTTTTTGGACTATTTGCCTTTGTTTCACCTAATAGGTTATGTGTATTTGTCACTATTAGACCCCTTTGATGCTGGGGCGCTGCGGCGTCGGTGGTAAAGCAGCGATATATTTAGCGGTGCTTTACAGTCGTTTTAGCCGCAGTATTCGGCCGCTAGCAGGGCGGTTTTAATCCCCGCTAGCAGCCGAAAAAGGGTTAAAACCTCCCGCAAAGCACACGCTTTGCTGACGGTATTGCTGCAGTATTTTGCCACGCTGTCCCATTGATTTCAATGGGTAGGAGCGGTTTAGGAGCGGCGAATACACCGCTCCTTCACCGCTCCAAAGATGCTGCTAGCAGGACTTTTTCACCGTCCTGCTAGCGCACTGCTCCAGTGTGAAAGCCCTCCCGCTTTCACACTGGAGTGAAAGGACATGTTTTTTTCAGGCGCTATACAGGCGCTATTTTAGCGCTGTAGCGCCTGAAAAATGCTTGGTGTGAAAGGGGCCTTAAGATCAGTAATTCTTACAGTATGTCACTACATTTGGATTTTTGATCCCCCTTACCAGCTCATCACTGTAGGGATTTCACATCTTATGTTTTTGCATTAATTTACTTGTCTCATAGGATTATCTGCTCACCACATCATTCTAATTTGTTTATTTCATTTAATAGCGCAACTTCCTTTTTTTGCTTTTTACACACACACCTGTTCACACTCAGCTGCCCCCCCCCCCCACACACACCTGTACACACTCAGCTGCCCCCCACACACACACACACACACCTGTACACACTCAGCTGCCCCCCCCACACACACACACACACACACACACACTCACTGCCCCCCCCCCACACACACACACACCTGTACACACTCAGCTGCCCCCACCCCCCCCCACCACACACACACACACCTGTACACACTCAGCTGCCCCCCACACACACATACACACACACACACTCAGCTACCCCCCCCCCCACACACACACACACTTTTACACACTCAGCTGCCCCCCCACACCACACACACACACCTGTACACACTCACCCCCCCACACACATACACACTTGTACACACTCAGCTCCCCCCCCCCCACAAACACACTTGTACACACTCAGCTCCCCCCCCACACACACACCTACTGTACACACTCAGTTCCCCACAACACACACACCTACCTGTACACACTCAGCTGCCCCCCCCCCTGTTCACAAACAGCCTCCTACCCTCACTTGTACCCACAGCCCCTACTTGTAAGCTGGTCTTCCTAGTCCCACTCCCAGGTCCTGTTTCTACATGTCCCTGGGAGATACTAGAGGAGCTGCAATCCACTAGGGGTGCACATGCAGGAAGCAGCCAGAGGTGGCAGTAAAGAGCCCAACTGTTTAACAGAGGAGCAGCCGCTGCTGACACACACGAATATAGAGAGCCAGCCACAGCTACAGAGCACCCGCCCTGCCTTGTCCCGTCCCTGATAGCTGGCCTGGCACCCCCCCAATGTGTGGCACCCGGGGTGGCACTCCCCCTGTACAACCCATAGGTACGCCACTATATACAGGGCAAGAGTTTAGCTTTAAAGCTGAACACAAGCCTGAACACAAATGAAAACTGGCCAGAGGTGGTAGTCCTTCCTTTAGCTGCTCTTTGTGTGTCTTTAAAGCCAGCCATACATACATCAAAATGTGGCTGGTTCAGCAGGGACCAGCGAATATCAATCCATGTATGGGAACAGAAGTCAATCAACCTATCAACTTCTATACAACCATCCTGTTGGATTTTAACTGCTTGATTAGTGCTGCAAGCTATAGCCTGCAGCTCTGATCAGTGTATTCTGACACTGAGACAGTCTCCACGCTATCAGAATACAATAGCTCAGCTGCATGTGAATGTGTGTATGGGGGAATTATGTCAGTTTTTTCATTCAACCCGCAATCATCTTTGAGCAGCCTTAGTATAAGCAATATGTCGGGTGCGTGCCTTCCTATCTTGGATTAATATGATTAGAGATACCTCTAATATAAGCTTCATAATGATTACTGCAATAGGAGATAATATTTAATTGTCTGTGAAAAGTTTGCTTTGATTTAATATCTTACCAGGATTAGGCATTCCATCAAATCTCAATTTTTTCCTGTAATAAAGAACATGAACAATATTAACAAGGAAAATCATTTATAAGACACCACAGCTGCATGACTAAATTGATTATATTTGTCTACATTATCTATATATATATATATATATATATATATATATATATATATATATATATATTTTACACACACACACACCAAATTGACCATAACATTATGACCACCCATCTAATATTGAGTAGGTCTCTCTTTTGCTGCCAAAACAGCCCTGACCCGTTGAGGCATGTACTGCAAAGTAACAGCCACATGAATGGCAGGACCCAAGGTTTCCCGGCAGAACATTACCTAAAGCATCACACTGCCTCCATCGACTGCTTCCTGTGCCATACCCTCTCCAGGTAAGCAACGCACACGCACCCAGCCATCCACATGATGTAAAAGTAAACGTGATTCATCAGATCACGCCACCTTCTTTCATTGCTCTGTGGTCTAGTTCTGATACTCATGTGCCCATTTTAGGTGCTTTTGGCTGTGGACACAGGTCAGCATGGTCATATTGGCTGTTCTGCGGCTACGCTGCCCCATACACAGCAAACTGCGATACACTGTGTTCTGACACCTTTCTATCAGAATCAGCATTTTGAGCTACAGTAGCATTTCTGTTGGATCAGACTACACGGCCATCGTTTGCTCTCCACTTGCATCAATGAGCCTTGGCTGCCCATGGCCCTGTCACTGGTTTTCTTTCCTTGGACCACTTTTGGTAGGTCCTGACCACTGCAGACCAGGGAAATCCCACAAGAGCTGCAGGTTTGGAGTTGTTCTGTCCCAGTCGTCTAGCCATTACAATTTGACCCTTGTCAAAGTTGTTCAAATCCTTACGCTTGCCAATTTTTTTCTGCTTTCAGCACATCAACTTCAAGGGCAACATGTTTACTTACCGTAGATTGATTGATAAATCCCACCCACTTTCAGATGCCATTGTAGTGAGATAATTAACATTATTCCCTTTACTTGTCAATGGTCATAATGTTATGGCTGACTGGATACAGATGGAGCTAGCTATAGATATATACACTCACCAGCCACTTTATTAGTACTGGCTTGGATACCCTTTTGCCTTCAGAACTGCCTTAATTCTTTGTGGCATAGATTCAACAAGGTGTTGGAAACATCCCTCAGAGATTTTGGTCCATATTGACATAATAGCATCACACAGTTTCTGCAGATTTGTTGGATTAAGATCTGGTGACTGTGGAGGCCATTGGAGTACAGTGACCTCATTGTCATGTTCAAGAAACCAGTGGTGAGATGATTTGAGCTTTGTGACATGGTGCATTATCCTTCTGGAAGTAGCCATCAGAAGATGGGTACACTGCAGTCATAAAGGGATGGTCAGCAACAATACTCAGGTAGGCCGTGGAGTTTAAACGATGCTCAATTGGTACTAAGGGGCCCAAAGCAATGCTGTATCCTGGCCTAGGACTTGCGACTTGCTTGACAAAATTAAACAAATGACTCGACTTGACTTTGACTTGACACTAATGACTTGTGACTTGACTTTGACTTGGGCCCTATGACTTGGCAAGTCATTACTACCACTAACCATTGCAGTGTAAAAGCCGCGCCTCCTTGTCTGTGATAGGCGGAACCGCGCCTCCTTGTCTGTGATAGGCGGAACACTCAATTTCACAGCAGGCAGTGTTCCGCCTATCACGAACATCCTCTCATCCTCGTCTGTGTTATGAGGATGAGCGGATAGCCGTGATAGGCGGAACACTGAATGCTGGGAAATAAATTGAGTGTTCCGCCTATCACAGACGATGAAGAGGCGCGATTTTGCAATACTGGGGTCTGGAAAGTGGACACGTGGAATGGCCGCCGGGACGCTGATGGGACGCCGCCGACCAGGTACACCGGCGCTGACAGTATACGGTCGGTGTTGTGCAAATTATTCATTTTATTTTTTTACAGCATTAAGTCCAAGGGGTCTGACTCATATAAAAAAAAAACATTGGCACTAATGAACTGACAATCGTAGGAAAGAAATACACATATTGGAGACAATAGGGGCCATTGTGAATAATTGCCCCTATTGTCTCCAATATGACTATTTCCTATGATTGTCAGTTCATTCATTGATTTACATTGATCCTATGTGAGGTCCTAATGTTTAGTAGTACTATATTTATGACCAGTTGCTGTAGGTGTGCAATTTGCTTATAACCAGCTATGGGGTGTGTGCAATTAATGAGTTGGAAGCTGTCCGATAGATCAGTTTAAGTTTATATGGAGGTGCGCAATTATTAACCAGTTTATAACAAGCTGTGGGGGCATGCAATTAATTTGCTTATAATAATAAGCTATGGGGGTGTGCAATTCATTTATAACCAGATATAGGGTTGTGCAAATATTAATTTTGACTTGGGAGGTATGCAATTGATCAGTTTAAAACCAGCTATGGGGTGTGTGCAATTAATCAGACAGTTTGACTTGGGAGGTGTGCAATGGATCCACTGGTTATTATTAACTGGCATTGCACAGCCCCATAGCTTGTTATAAACTAGTCAATTGCATACCTCCCAGGTCAAACTGATCAATTGCACACCCCCATAGCGGATTATAAATTGATCAATTGCACACCCCCATAGCGGATTATAAAAAATTGGTCCATTGCACACCCCCATACTTGGTTATACACGGATCCATTGCACACCTCCCAACTGATTAATTGCACACACCCCATAGCTGGTTTTAAACTGATCACGAGGACCCCTGGCCCATTCTTAAAACAGCAGTGGTAAACTGGCCACCCTTGCCCTATTTAAATGGCAGCTTCTCAGAACGGCCCATTGTGCTTCCATTCCCACCAGTCTTTTTTTTGCCGGCCTGTGCCACCCCTTTGTCTGCCCAGCTGCTTTGCCATTACTGATCAGCAGCAGCTGGGGGAACAATGACAGTGGCAGGGTCCGGTGTGCCCCCCTCCAGAGAGTCACAGACAGCCGGGGCAAAACTGGCACAGGAGACTGAAGTATTTGCCCGTCTGACTGCAGGCGTGATCTGCATGCCAGGCAGGGCTCGGTGAGAGAGTAGCTGGCAGAGGCTGGTGCTGAGAGTGTACTATAAGAACGGTAATGTATAGCAAACCCTAGACAACCAAATGGTGGGCAGTAATGTATAGCAACCCCTAGCAACTGAATGGTGAGTTCATTAATAATTGAACATGTTACTTGTTTGTTGCCTAAATACTAAAATTTACACTTACAACTGTATTTTTTTTTTAATTTTTGGAAATGCCAGTAAAAACTTGCCTGTGCCAGCCCAGTACATTTTGGGTGTCACGTGTGGCTGTTCTGCCACAGAGGAAGAGAGAGATCTTGTGTCTAAGCTGAAACGCAGATCTCTCTTTTCTTCTAACACATCCATCCCTGCCACAGTTAGAAAGCACTCCCTAGGAGCATACCTAACCCCTTGATCACCCCTAGTGTTAACCCCTCCCCTGCCAGTGTCATTTATACAGTAACAGTGCATTTTCTTTAGCACTAGTCACTGTATTGGATTGGTGTCACTGGTGCCAATAAATAGTTTTGTAAGTAAGCAACACCTTATTTTCTGGCAGTGCCCCTCCCGACACAGTATACTCTGGATCCGCCCCTGAGAGACCAACGCACAAGACAGCTATAATGGAGGGAGCGATTCCAAAAATAATTAAATTTGGATTTAAGGATTATGTTTTAGATGTTGGCGAAAAGAAGAGAACGGCGATGTGCAAGGTCTGCAGCTCAAAAATAAGAGACACGTCAACCACAACATCCAACTTCATCCGTCACTACAAAACCCACAAAGAAAGGTAGGTACAGTAACGTGTATGGGTGGGAGCAGAGTGTATTGTTGTTAAAATCAATAAATCACATAGCTAACTTTATTTTCCATCTCTCTTCTGTTTACTCTATAGATATGAAGAGTACATCCATACCAAAGGGACTTTTGATGCTAGCCAGCCTCAAATCTCACAATTCATCGCACAGGGGACTGTGCAGCTATACCACTGCAACCACCAGCAGCAGAAGGCAATTACAAACTCAATCCTGTCAGACCTCATTATAAACTGCAACATGCCACTATCCATCATTGAACATCAAAGCTTTCGTCGCTTTTTGTCAATAGTAGACAACAAGTACTCTCCAGTAAGTAGAAGAACAATTACTGGCAAGCTTGACAATCTGGTGGCAGATGAAGCTGAAAAATGAACTCGCAGCAGTAAATCATCTGTCAGTGACTGTAGATATATGGTCAGACCGCAGGATGAGAGGCTTTCTTGGAGTCACAGTGCACTGGATCAACATTGAGGAAGACCGTCTTCAGTTGAAATCACAGTTGCTTGCGTGCAACCGCTTCAAAGGTCCCCATACAGGGGAAAGAATTTGTGAGGAATTTGAGCGTGTATGTGAAGAGTACAAGATTAAAAAAAAGGTAGACCACATCATCTGTGACAACGCTGCAAACATGAAAAAAGCATTCACTACATGTTTTCCAGGACAGGGAGAAGAAGACGATGACCTTGATGATTCGGACATTTGGAATGACTTGTCAATGGAAGAACAGGAGATGCTTGACAATTATTTGAGTGCAAAAACCCAGACTAGACTTCAATGTTTTGCACACACGCTTCAATTGGTAATAGGTGATGGACTTAAGGAGACTAAATTAGTCAATGCAGCTCTCGCCAAAGCTTCCAGGTTGAGCTCCTTGTTACATACAAGCACCTCTTTCAAGGAAAAATTTGAAGAGGAGTTTGGACAGCGTGGAATCCCTGCCGCTGTTACCACACGCTGGAATTCCACACTGAGGCAATTGAAATCAGTGGTCAGCTGTGACCAGGTGAAACTGACTAGAATTCTTGAAGATGGGGGACACAGAGAGACTGTATTCACAGCTAGAGAGTGGAATCAGATTAAGGAACTCGTGGATGTCCTTCAACCTTTTGGAGAAGCCACAGACCTCTTACAGGGAGAAAAAATTGTGACAATAAGTGCTGTTGTACCCTGTATCCTTTCTCTGAATCACCACTTGGAAAATCATAAAGAGAGCGTGCGCTACCTTGGTGGCTTGATCCGTAGCCTGCAAGAATCACTCAAAAGACGATTCGGAGGGATCTTTGTCAATGTGAGGATGGCAGATGAACACAATGATGTAGCAACCTTACCCTTCTCTGACCCTCTATACCTAAAAGCTGCTCTGCTGGATCCTTCATTTGGCACCATGTGGTTGACCCATGATGTTTTGGCTCCCGAAAATATCAAGGAGACTGTGTCTGCGATTATAAAAAGTATGTTATGTTTTTGTAATAATCCAATGTAATGCCAGATTGTAGGCTATAAAAGAATGTCAGTATGTTGATATACTCTACTCAGAGGTCTTCAACCCTCTCCTCAGGGATCCCCAGACAGGCCGTGTTTTTGTTTTCACCCTAAAATAACACACCTGTTTCAATTAGTCAACTACTACACATTAAGCCTTTGATTAATCAAATCAGGTGTGTTATTTCATGAGGAAAAACTAAAATATGGCCTGTTTGGGGGACCCCAAGGAGAGGGTTGAAGACCTATGCACTAGATTGTCATGATCTGGTTGCTTTTGATATTTCAGTTGTGTTGTGACCATTTATGCTTGTGTTCTTCAGACTTGATTCTCAAAGAAGAGGACTGCAAGCCCACCCCACCAACCACCGATGAAGACGAGCAAATGCCAGTGGCAGAGCCAGAGAGTCAGTCTGGGCTGTTCTCAGCATACCACAAAAAACAAAAGAAAGATTCATGTTCTACTCCCCAAATTCAGCTGAACCAGTATTTAGACATTTGTGATGGACAGAGTTGCCTTCAGTTTTGGGCCATGAACAGGCACATGTTCCCCTCTTTGTTCAGGGTAGCGGTAAGAGTTATGTCAGTCCCTGCATCAAGCGCACCTGTTGAACGTGTGTTCAGCCATGGTGGGGTGATAATGCGACCCCATCGCTCACAACTGAGCGAGAAAGTACTATCAAATTTAATTTTTTGCAAATGCAATGCATTGTAACTTTAGCTGCCCATGCACCTATAGATTATCTGCAGATGTTCTATGGTTAGATGGAAAAAGTGGGAGATTCCTCCATCCACACAGTTTAGCGAACATAGAGAAATCTCATCTGTTGCCCTTTTTCCATCTAACCATAGAAAATCTGCAGATAATCTATAGGTGTATGGCAAGCTTTACAATGCTTTGCATTTGAAAAAAATTAAACAAACAGCAAAAAAAAAAACAATTTGTAAGTAAGTGGCTCATCACCATTCAAGTGTCTACATATATTTTATTAGTTTGAAGTTTAATGTTTCATGCATTGTAACTTAAGCTGGCCAATGGCCATACACCTATAGATTATCTGCAGATGTTCTATGGTTAGATGGAAAAAGTGGCAGATTCCTCCATCCACACAGTTTAGCGAACATAGAGAAATCTGTTGCCCTTTTTCCATCTAACCATAGAAAATCTGCAGATAATCTATAGGTGTATGGCCAGCTTTACAATGCATTGCATTTGCAAAAAATTTCACAAACAGCAAAAAAAACTATTTGTAAGTGGCTCATCACCATTCAAGTGTCTAGATATACTTTATTATTTTGAAGTTTAATGTTGAAAATATTATTTTTAAAATAAAACCTTTCCTGAACAACACTGACTTTTAACTAATTTAAAGGTGGTAAATCAGTATTTTGACTTGATTTGTGACTTGACCAAAACAAATGACTTGACTTGACTTGCTTGACTTCTAGCAGGGACTCGACTTGACTTGCTTGCTTTTCGCCACAGTAACTTGGGACTTGCTTATGACTTGAAGGTTACGACTTGAGACTTGCTTATGACTTGCACATGTGTGACTTACTCCCATGTCTGGTTTCCGAGCATGCGTCGGAATTTTGCGTGTCGGAATTGCATGCACACGATCGGAAAATCCGATAGAAAGGTTTTCCGTCTGAAAAATTGAGAACAGGTTTTCAATCCAAAGTCCGTCGGAAATTCCGACAGAAAAAGACCGATGGGCATACACAAGGTCGGAAAATCAGTTGAAAAGCTCCCATCGGACTGTTTCCATCGGAAATTCCGACCGCGTGTACGCGGCATTAGTCCTATTAGATTGTAAGCTCTTCTGAGCAGGGCCCTCTTAATCCTCTTGTATTTTATTGTATTATAACTGTAGTGTCTCCCTTTTATATTGTAAAGCGCTGCGTAAACTGTTGGCACTATATAAATACTGTATAATAATAATAATATTAATAGTCCTCTCCATAAAATTATCAGAAATGTGGGTTTAAAGTAGAACTATAAGCAACACTTTTTATTAATTTTTTTCATTTTGGATAGAATAAGGGAGGGTTATAAGCCCTGTCAGTTTATTTTTTTACCATCCCTGTCCAATTGCAGAGATTTACCTTCACTTCCTGCCCCATAGCCAAACAGGAAGTGAGAGGAAATCTATGCAAATTAAGGAAATCCATACCCCCCCCAGGCCCTCAGAACTAGTGTCCCCACTCGAAAACACCAACACCATTACACCACCACCAGCCTGAACCATTGATACAAGGCAGGATGGATCCATGCTTTCACAATGTTTATGCCAAATTCTGACCCTACCATCTGAATGTCGCAGCTGAAATGGAGACTCATCAGACCAAGCAACGTTTTTCCAATCTTCTATTGTCCAATTTTGGTGAGCCTGTTGTAGCCTCAGATTCCTGTTTTTATCTGACAGGAGTGGCACACAGTGTGGTTTTCTGCTGCTGTAGCCCATCTGCTTCAAGGTTAGATGTGTTGCGCATTCAGAGATGGTATTCTGCATACCTTGCTTGTAACAAGTGGTCATTTGAGTTACTGTTGGCTTTCTATCATCTCAAACCAGTCTGCCTATTCTCCTCTGACATCAACAAGGCATTTTCCTCCACTCAACTGCTGCTCACTAGATATTTTCTCTTTTTCAGACCATTCTCTGGAAACTTGTGTGTGAATATCCCAGTAGATCAGCAGTTTTTGAAATACTCAGACCGGCCCATCTGGCACCAACCATGCCACGTTCAAAGTCACTTAAACCCCATTTCTTCCCCATTCTGATGTTCGGTTTGAACTTCAGCAGGTTGTCTTCACCACGTCTAGATGCCTAAATGCACTGAATTGCTGCCATGTGACTGGCTGATTAGCAATTTGTGTTACCAAGCAACTGAACAGGTGTACCTGATAAAGTGGCCAGTGAGTGTATATGTGTGTGTGTGTATATATATATATATATATATATATATATATATATATATATATATACACATACATACAGTATCTCATGAAAGTGAGTACACCCCTCACATTTTTGTAAATATTTTATTATATCTTTGCATGTGAGTGTACAGCTTGTATAACAGTGTAAATTTGGTGTCCCCTCAAAATAACTCACACAGCCATTAATGGCTAACCGCTGGCAACAAAAGTGAGTACACCCCTAAGGAAAAAATTTCCAAAAGGCCCAGATAGCAATTTTCCCTCCCTGCTGTCATGTGACTCATTAGTGTTACAAGGTCTCAGGTGTGAATGGGCAGCAGGTGTGTGAATCTTGGTGTTATCGCTCTCACGCTTTCATACTGGTCACTGGAAATGGCAAAGAATTCTCTGGGATCTGAAAAAAAAATTGTTGCTCTACATAAAGATGGCATAGGCTTTAAGAAGATTTTCAAGACCCTGAATGCCAACCTGTATCTGGGGGAGTGGGAGAATATGTTTCTCACCGCTGAACCTTTGTTGATATCAGTGTTGCTCATCTTACTTTAAAAAAGTAATTAGTTAAGTTACAAATTACTTCTCCCCAAAAAGTAATTGCGTTAGTAACTCAGTTACTAAATTGGAAAAGTAATTAGTTACGCAGCAAAGTAACTGTGACTTATTTTTTAAATATTCTATACGTGTAACTAAGGGGCGGGTCTAGTATTACTGTAACCAAGGGGCGCATTTATTATTATTGTTATATATCGTGTAACCAAGGGGCTGCTCTATATTATTACTCTAACCAAGGGGCAGATCTGTTATAACGTGTAAGCAAGGGGCGGGTCTATTATTATTATATCGTGTAAGGGGCGGATGGCTACAGAAGAGGGCGAATGTTAAATTAATGGGCAGAGCTTGATCTATAACAATAATAATAATAAATGCGCCCCTTGGTTACAGTAATACTAGGCCCGCCCCTTACTTACACGATAGACGCCCCTTGCAGAGTAGCACGAGCATCAGGAGCGTGCGGCATCGCCTCGTACAATTACATGTTAACTGCGCCTGCGCGGTGTAGAGTTCACTCAGAGCTGTTTAGGTTCGGCAATTTTCGTAAGCTCCGTAGTCCTTCGTACTGCGCAAGCCCTGTGCCTGCGCAGTACAGGGGGGTCCTTATCCGGCAGGGGAACTTTTTCGTCAGGACACCGGAATTACACTACTGTCATCTAGTGGCGGTAGATGTAATTGGGGTAACTAAGCCAAAGTAATGGGAACTGAGTTACCATGAGGAGAAAAGTAATCAGTTAGATTACTCGTTACCCTCTAAAGTAACTGCGTTAGGTAACTCAGTTTATTTTAACTCAGTTACTTACATCACTGGTTGATATATACAGACCACTTTTTGGTTTGGTTCAGGTATATTGATGACGTTTTCGCCGTGTGGGATGGCCCTTTGAAACTGTTGTCTGTGTGTCTGGATAGAATGAATAGGAACGATTTCAATTTACATTCACTATGTCCTCTAGTGAGAGTAGAATTTCCTTCCTTGACGTTGCGATATCTAGAAACAACGATGGCACCCTCTGCAGCGGTCTGTATCGTAAGGCCACATCTGGCAATGCGATATTGCACGCCTCGAGTTTCCATCCACAGACTTTAATAAGATCTATACCTTACAGTCAGTACCTCAGAGTAAGACGCAACTGCACTAATGATGATACTTTTGTAATAGAGGCCAGCAAATTGCGTGACAGACTGCTGCAGAGGGGCTATTCTCATACTTGGCTTAATAAGGCCTATAGACGTGCCACTTTATGCACTAGGCCAATGTACTAGGACAATCCCTTGAGAATCATTACCAAATACTGTAACCAGCAGGTCGAAATCAGGAAAATTGTTTCCAGATTTTGGCACGTTCTCACAATGGACCCATCTGTCAAATATATGTACGCAAACAAAAAACTATTCTGCCTATTGGCAGTGTTTTTAAGCATAGGCATTTTGCAAATTTGGTGTGATCTATATGCTAAGATGCAACTGCGGCTGCTTTTATGTCGGCAAGTCTAAGCTCGAATTTTGGAAAAGAGCTTACCGACATATCAGGAGCATGCAGACCTGTGATCCTGACTTACCCTTGGGAAGACATTCCACCCTTGTCCACTGGAGTGTGTTCCCCAAGATCCGATTTTTGATCTTGGATCGTATCATTCCAATCCAAGAGGAGGTGACTGGAAAAAAAGTCTCCTTCAACTTGAATTGCATTGGATTTATACTTTGAGGGCTACACACCCAACTGGACTTAACAATGCGGTTTGCTTTAAGCCCTTTTTAGAGGGCTTTACTTCAGGAGGGATGAAAAAGTAATGATCTTGATGGACTCATTTATAGAGTCCGATAATGGAATCTATATATTCCTATTCTTATTGAACCAATGTCTCATTTTGTTCCTTTCGTTGGCTCTTTTTGTCCCTGCATACATATATATAGGCCCTAATTTACTTGATAACTCTTTCTCTTTGCTCTTTCTCCCTCTCTTTCCTCTTTGTGATATTTTTTTCTGTGATTGATGGGCTATGGTATCTGTCTATGTACATTGTTTTGGGTATATGTGGGTCTTGATGCTCTCTTGATGTCAACGCTGTCACATGCATTTTGCACTACCCTGCCACGATTCAATTTGACTGTGATTCTCCTTTGCATTGGGGTTTGTGACGGACCTCGTACTCAAGATGTCCGCCGTAACTGCTTCCTCTGTCCGGTACCACACAATCCAAGACCCCCCTTAGCTTACCCAGTCACCAGACAACACCAGTGTAGGGTACATCAGGAATGAATCTTTATTTGACATGTCACACTTATATACAGTTGACAGATGACTCAAGCCTAACCTAATTAGCATGAGCTAATTATCTTAATCAACACTGGGCTCCTTCATTCAATGGCAGGGTTAATTAGCACACACAACAATAGGTGAAACACTTCTACAAGCCAGACTATACTCAATTACATAACACAGGTGGCTGGAGTTCATGAGTCATGACATTAGCGTCTCTTGCTAATATGCCAAATACACATACAGATTCTATGTGTATTGGGGGGCCAGCATGGACCTGAATCCAAGTATCACCAGCTCAGGGGTCCCAGGCTTGCAGCTCAAAGAGCACTGTTCCCCCAAATGCCAGGGCCCATAATCGTAAGGCAACAGGCTCGCACTCAGTCCCCTCCAACAGCCTGTGTCCCGGCTAGGTCCGTCACATTTCTCCCCTTTCGGCAGGAGACTAACACAGGAGGAGACCCCAGACAGGTTGACTCCGAAGTTAGTCAGTGGTTCCAGTCCTCTAATGCCTGTACCCACACAGTACCCCAAACAAATTGTTCCAAACAGAGCACGACTCACCCAGCCAACTTCTGCCTCTCTCATAGAACATATCCGCCGCTGGGGAGAGGCCTGGACTGGCCCTTCTCCCTGGAGTCTTTTCAGCCGCTGGAGAGAAGACATGGTGACTGGGCTCACTCCATCATGCTGTTGGGGATCTGGGCCGACAGCCCAGCATCCCTGGGTATACAGGTGGGGACTGCAGTCCCATCCCCCTTTACAGGAAATCTGTCCTGTTTTAGTTGCGGGCAGAGGCCAGCAGCGCTCTGTTCCGTTGCCAGCAGTTCAGGTGGGCGTAGGAGCTTCCCTACATCATCTCCTCCAGCTAACTGTTGGGGAGAGAGGCCGACTGCCCCAGCTCCCTGGAACTCCGCAGCTGTTGCTGGTGCTGGACAGAGGTGGGTAGCACTCTGCCCTGTTGCCAGCACTTCTGCTGGGGACTCCACATCCTCCGCTCTGGTTAACCGTTGGGGCAGGAGGCTGGCTTCCTCCACTCCCAAATTGTGTAGCTGCCATTGGGAAGGGGAGCCGGCTGCTTCCTTTTCCATTCCCTCATCTGGCTGCTGGGACAACATGTCGCTGGTACTGTCTCCCAGGTGCACAGATCTTTGCTGGGGAGGAAAGACCGCTTTCTCCACCCTGGCCGACTGTTGAGGAGGGACAACAAACACCTCCTCTCCCTTCTCCCCCTGTATCTGCTGCTGGGAAGTGATCGCCACCTTCTCACCCTGAGCCTCCATAACTGCCACCGGTGTGGGGCAGAGGTCTTGGACCCTCTGTCCGGTGACCTGCGCTTCAGCTGGAGAAGTTCCTTGTAACTCCACGGATACTGCCGTTGGTGCTGGGCAGAGCTCAGTGAAGTTTGGCCCTAATACCAGCTCTTCTGATGGAGGCTCATGAGGTTGTTTTTCCTCAGCAGAAAAGTCTATTAAATCCCCAGTCTCTACAACTGATGGCTGGGGATAGAGGTTCACCACCTGTCCGTGGAACCTAGAAGATGCCATCGGTGCTGGGCACAGGTTAGAAGATCTCTGCCCTGTTGTCAGCACTTCCTGCATCCGCCATAAGACCTCCGCGTCCATAGCTGCGGGGGCAGGTGGGCAAAGCACTCTGTTACTATGCCACATCGCAGACTCTTCAGCCAGGATTTCAGAGCTGTCTGCTGGTATTTCCTCATAGTCCCAGGCAAAGGGAGCCCCACCCTGCTGCTGAGCAGTGTCTAGCAGCTGTATGTAGGCGATCTCAAGCTCCCATTCCTGAGCGGCCAGGAACTCCAAATCTTCCTGTGCCCAGAGCACTTCCGAGACGTTCAATCTTTGCTCTCTGTGCTCCATTATTTCCTCCAAACGCCACTCCAGATCACTCCCAAAGTCGGGGTCCTCGGACAGCCTCCAGTACAACAATCCCAGACCATTATAATCAAAGCCTTCCGTGGGCCTGTCATCCGCTGTCCACGGGCACACTTGTGCTACATACCACCGGAGGGCTCTGTAGCTCTCGTCCAAACGCATTTCTGCCCGGATCAGCCTGCTTAACTCAGCTGTCCACTCCTGCTTCGGTTGTTCCCCCAATAACAACATTCGTACTTCATACTGCGACCAGTACCTTACATGGATGGAGGGGAGAACTTTTCCCTGGTGTCGCTGCTCACAGGCTAGCGCTTCTTTCCAGAGTTGTAGGCGAACAGAATCATACCATCCCAGCAGGACCTGCACCGATACTGGTCCTCTGTGCTGTATCCGCATCTCTCGCAACCTCCTTCCGAATTCCTCTTCCATGACGTATCTGTGCCTCTGCTATCCGGGCCTTGGATCCAGGTGATGGTTTGGATGTGTTCACGACAAGGAAGCACGATCCCACCGCTGCCAGCCAATTGTGACGGACCTCGTACTCAAGATGTCCGCCGTAACTGCTTCCTCTGTCCGGTACCACACAATCCAAGACCCCCTTAGCTTACCCAGTCACCAGACAACACCAGTGTAGGGTACATCAGGAATGAATCTTTATTTGACATGTCACACTTATATACAGTTGACAGATGACTCAAGCCTAACCTAATTAGCATGAGCTAATTATCTTAATCAACACTGGGCTCCTTCATTCAATGGCAGGGTTAATTAGCACACACAACAATAGGTGAAACACTTCTACAAGCCAGACTATACTCAATTACATAACACAGGTGGCTGGAGTTCATGAGTCATGACATTAGCGTCTCTTGCTAATGCCAAATACACATACAGATTCTATGTGTATTGGGGGGCCAGCATGGACCTGAATCCAAGTATCACCAGCTCAGGGGTCCCAGGCTTGCAGCTCAAAGAGCACTGTTCCCCCAAATGCCAGGGCCCATAATCGTAAGGCAACAGGCTTGCACTCAGTCCCCTCCAACAGCCTGTGTCCCGGCTAGGTCCGTCACAGGGTTACTTTATGATTGTGTTTTGTTGCTCGCTGCAGCTACACTATACATAGTTGTCATGTCACCCTATAAAATGAATTAGTATACATGTTCTTATTCATAGATATATTTTTTAATAAAAACATAAATTTCCCCCCCTTTTTTTTATTTTTTATATATCAATGCAGCAACACATGTGTGCCCGGCACGGCAAAGACGCTCTTATTTGAGCGTTCTATAGGAGTGACTCGCACTGTCATCTGCCTTGTTCACTCCCTTTTGTCTCCATGGTGACCGTTTGCGTCTTCCTGGAGATATGGGCATGCCGGTGGGATGTGGATGCACTGCATCACTCCGCGGTGCGTGCGTATGACGTATGTCGCGCATTCGTCGTAGGGAGGTGCAGCGCACGTGCAACGCAGGGGGCCCATCTGGAGCCCTGGGCAGTCTCCAGCCACATGCAGCTGATGTGCATTAGATGGGTGGTGTCGAATGATTTTTACACAGATAAACCCCAGTTTCACAGGCAGACAGACATGGCGACTGGGGAGACGTGTCTGGAGATGCTGATACCTGATGCAACATATTCACAGTGAGTAACATGGAGCCCCCTTTTTTCCTTGCTCCATTACTAAATGCAATCAAAATACCTTAGCTTTAGGGATGGCCATTTACGCTCAAAAACATTTAAATATTTTTCTGTTTTCTTCTTATGGAGGAATTTATATAGTTCCAACTACATCGGTGAATACATTTTTTTTTTTTTTAATTTGATGTAAATTCTCAATTCAGTGCATGTTGGTCCCTCTTCGTAGGCTTCCGTCCTATGGGCCCCAGTGCACATGGTTATTTGCTGCATTTAAGAATACAATTGCCCCTCTTCATTGATCTGTGGTTCAGTCCACATACATATATAGATCTTTTTCTATTATCATCATATCTTGGGCTGGAGAATTTTCACCCATGGAGGCTTTTGGCGAGCAGTCATGACGTGGGCTGGACAGATGGAGGACTTCATGTGACAGCGTTTTCCCCTTTTTTAAACGAATGTGGATACTTCTATGTTTATGAAATTAATCAAGATGTAAGTTATCAAGCATTTATGGTCTTTATTTTGGTCATTTCTGATTGAAAGGCGATATTAACTCATTGCTGACCATTTATATTTGAATCTTTTAGATACTATTTTTCCTGTTAAACCCTGATGGAGAATACACTCATCTCCAAAACACGTTGGGTATAGGATTCTGTATCATCAATTTGTATATTCCTGATTTTTTTGTATCCATTATCATGTTCTATATTCTATGTATTTTTTCTACAATAAATTTATATGATAGTTGTAAATTTCTATTTTCCTTTTGATAGTGCCATCAAAAGCCCACCCTAGGGGTTTTCTCTTTTTAATTTTCTATATGGGATGTGACACACATTTGAAATCTTTCTATATCAGAATCATCCTTTCACTGAAACTGAGCTGCAGTATGGTGGCCAAGACCATACAGCGGTTTAACATGACAGGTTCCATTCAGAACAGGCCTCGCCATGGTCAACCAAAGAAGTTGAGTGCATAAGCTCAGCGTCATATCCAGAGGTTTTTCTTTGGGAAATAGATGTATGAGTGCTGCCAGCATTGCTACAGAGGTTGAAGGGGTTGGGGGTCAGCCTGTCAGTGCTCAGACCATACGCCGCACACTGCATCAAATTGGTCTGCATGGCTGTCACCCTAGAACGGAGCCTCTTCTACAGATGATGCACAAGAAAGCCCGCAAACAGTTTTCTGAAGACAAGAAAACTAAGGACATGGATTACTGGAACCATGTCCTGTGGTCTGATGAGACCAAGATAAACTTATTTGGTTCAGATGGTGTCAAGCGTGTGTGATGGTAACCAGGTGAGGAGTACAAAAACAAGTGTGTCTTGCCTACAGTCAAGCATGGTGGTGGGAGTGTCATGGTCTGGGGCTGCATGAGTGCTGCCGGAACTGGGGAGCTACAGTTCATTGAGGGAACCATGAATACCAACATGTACTGTGACATACTGCAGCAGAGCATGATCCCCTCCCTTTCTGAAACTGGGCCGCAGGGCAGTATTCCAACATAACGACCCAAAATAAACCTCCAAGACGACCACTGCCTTGCTAAAGAAGCTGAGGGTAAAGGTGATAAACTGGCCAAGCATGTCTCCAGACCTAAACCCTATTGAGCATCTGTGGGGCATCCTCAAATGGAAAGTGGAGAAATGCAAGGTCTCTAACATCCACCAGCTCCGTGATGTCCTCATGGAGGATGGCAGAGGACTCCAGTGGTAACCTGTGAAGCTCTGGTGAACTCCACGCCCAAGAGGGTTAAGGCAGTACTAGAAAATAATGGTGGCCACACAAATTATTGACACTTTGGGCCCAATTTGGACATTTCCAAGATTCACACACCTGCTGCACATTCACACCTGAGACCTTGTAACACTAATGAGTCACATGACACCAGGGAGGGAAAATTGCTATCTGGGCCATTTGGACATTTTTCCCTTAGGGGTGTACTCACTTTTGTTGCCAGCGGTTTAGACATTAATGGCTGTGTGTTGAGTTATTTTGAGGAGGAAGCAAAGTTACACTGTTATACAAGCTGTACACTCACTACTTTACATTGTAGCAAAGTGTAATTTCTTCAGTGTTGTCACATGAAAAGATATAATAAAATATTTACAAAAATGTGAAGTGTGTACTCACTTTTGTGAGATACTGTATACATACATACACACACACACACACACACACATGCATTTTTATTACTGTAATTGTACAAATACGGCACTAGGGCCAATTCACACCTTGGTGTCCTGGTGCTTATGTTAACAAATGCACATTTTTGTGCATGTTAACGTCTGTTGTGTTAAGGCAGCCTGTTCAAATAAATGGGCACATGAGACAGAACCACATTGATTGGTTCAGCTCCAGTGCACACTGCTAGCTGACAAAAAGGGAATGTAGATTAATCGTTTGCCGACTGCCCCACGTATATGTACTGCAGGGCGGCAGCTCCTAGAGGAGAAATCACGTACCAGATTGGACACAGCGGGAGCCAATCAGCGGGTCCGGCGGACCCAATGTCTGCAGGGACCTGCTGATCTTTCTTGACAGAGGCAGAACGGTGGCCCGCCTATGTAAACAAGGCAGATCACAGTTCTGTGACAAGGGAATACAGAGCTATTGTGTTTCTGATAAGCAGGAACACAGATCTCTGTCTTCCCACAGTTAAATCACCCCCCACCAGTTAGCAAGCACTTCCTAGGGACACAGTTAACCCTTTGATAGCAACCAGATGTTAACCCCTTCCCTGCCAGTGTCATTAGTACAGTGACAGTGTATTTTTTTAGCACTGATCACTGTATTGATGTCCCTGGTCCCCAAAAAGTGTCACTTGGTGTCAGATTTGTCTGCCGCAACTTCGCAGTCCCGCTAAAAATCACCAATCGCCACCAATACTAGTAGAAAAATAAAAATTCCATAAATCTATCCCATAGTTTGTAGACACTATAACTTTTGCGCCAACCAATCAACCAAGCCTATTGAGGTTTTTTTTTACCAAAAATATGTAGCAGAATACATATTGGCCTAAATTAATGAAGAAATTCGATTTTTACATTTTTTTTATTGGATATGTTATATAGCAGAAGGTAAAAAATATTGTTTTTCTTATTTCAAAATGTTTTTTAGCGCAAAAAAAACAGAGGTGATCAAACGCCACCAAAAGAAAGCTCTATTTGTTGGAAAAAAAGAACATCAATTTTATTTGGGTACAGTGTCGCACGACTGCACAATTGTTAAAGTAACGTAGTACCGTATCGCAAAAAATGGTCTGGTCATAAAAGGGGGTAAAACCTTCCGGAGCTGAAGTGGTTAACCTTTTCTCACCACAAACCTGAATCTACAAATTGCAACTGGGAAAGGGTCACATAAATAATTCATCTTGATTTCTGCAGTATGAATGGACCTTGGTTTGCTGTATGTTGGGCTGGGCTTATCCTATGTCTATTTTATTTTAGAATGTTGGCTGCCTTTTGTGTTCTTTCCCCTACACCTCCCCTCCCAACCCCCTCCCCCCCAGGCACCTACATCTCCCGAGCCTTTTAGGATATAAACTCTTACCTTGCAGTCTTGTGTTCCATTTCCTTTTTCCTTTTATTCTTAAAAAAAAAAAAAAAAAGTTAAAAAAAAATACAATTGTTTCAATAAAATGTTTAAAAAACTTTTATATTTCTTTAAAACATTTTTATTTTTATGCAAGGTCCACTTTCACTGTAACTCTGGGAAGCTGGGAAGTACATTGACAGGATAACCGTTAGAAAACAAGAACTGATGGGGCTCAGACCAGGCCAGCGGTGCCAGTGCACACATAATTACTATGTACGAGGAGACTTGCAGTCACACTTGCATAAACTTTGAGTAGGGCAAAACCTGTTAACGCAGAGAAAACAAGCGCGGAGGCACACAATTCACACAACAAGATGTTCAAAACATGGATATTAAACGTATATGGGATTTTTAAGGCACCACAGATACAAAAATATAATAAAAACTCTAATTTTATTTGTACAAATATTGATTACAAAACACAGTCAATAGATGCTTCATCATTACAGCCCATGTACAATCAATTACATTCATCCAACTCACACAGAGGGCATCAAGGCCCCACTTTATGAACAGTCCCAATGTGTTTCAACTATTAAACATCAAGTTTCAGAACATCAAGTTTCAGGGGGTTAATGGACTGATGAAGTAAGATTAGAGAAGTTAAAATATGAATTTGGGTAGATGTGTTCACCTGATATTAGCCCCACAATATGAATTAGACAGGGAAAGGAAACCACTAAAGCTGCATATAAAGTTAGATGGCCATAAAATATGTATACGGTACTCTACCATGTCCTGCAAAAATGTGGTTATCTTATAATTCTGTTCTAGGAGAGACAACAAGGTCCAAGGAAAGGCCTGACACCGCCCAAGGATCAAATCAACATCAAAATATCAGGCAAGAGAAAGAAGCCCAAATTAACCCAGGAATCAATGCTGCATTATGTCCTCAATTCAATACAATGCCACCCAGTATATCCAGAAGCTCAGCAAACACAAAGCTTGTAGACTTCACCTCCATAACATGAAACCACCAAGCTACTCATTCACTGCCTTGTTATCTCTTACCTTGACTATTGCAATTCACTTCTCATAGGCCTACCTCTCCGTAGGCTATCCCCTCTTCAGTCTATCACAAATTCTGCTGCCGCCAGACACATCTACCTTACCAACCGCTCAGTGTCTGCCAATTGCCCAGCAAAAAAAAATTCTAAATACTAACAACATACAAAGCTACATCACCAATCTCGTCTACAAATATCATCCAAACCCTCCTCTCTGCTCCTCCCAAGACCTCCTGCTCTCAAGCATCCTTGTCTCCTCCTCCCATGTTCATCTCCAGGACTTCTCCAGAGCCTCTCCCATCCTCAATCTTTCTGGCTATCTTCTACTCTGGCCACCTTTAGACAATCCATGAAAACCCTTCTCTTGAGAAATGCAATGTTATATTCCTGTTGTATACTTTGCCCCTGCATGGGCTTAAGGCTAGACTTTTGAGATCACTGCTTCCAACCAGCATGCCCACAATCTCTTACCATCCCCTGCAGTATATCCACTGTGACCTATTTAGTGATACCAGGGGCCGTACTGGACACCCCCTGGTATCACCAAGTTTACTATGCTTTTTTAACATTAACAGTTCACTCAGGCTTCATATTTTCAAGGTCGGTAGAGCTGCGACTTCCAGACATTCAGAAGGTGATCCTGCTGTCTCCTAAAGGCCTGTTTTTTTTTTTCCCAGACGCAGATGGGTTTTGTATTGGAATACTACACTGCAAGCTTGAGCCAACATTTGGCTTGCGGTTGCAGTATGGTCACATTGACTTCAATGGGTAAGTTTGATAGGTAGCGCCACCTGTCAAACTCAACAAGCTGAGATAAATTTGCTGCAAAGCAGGCATTATGGCCACTGTATGTGTAAGGCACATTATACATTTTTCTTGTACAATTTTTCTTTAGATTTACCAAAACCAAATAATATGAGGTCAAACCTAAACTTTCAATTTGTGTGCAATCAGGCGGGCCCTTGTACAACATAGTTGAAGGTAAATCTAAAGGAAATCGAATAAGAAAATTGAATAATGTATGGCCAGCTTAAGTTGCATGTTATCTTTTAGGTGGGCAGTTGGTAAAACTGAAGCTCAACTTCCGTTTTTTAACCACTCCCTTGCTGTTAATGACTTATTGTTTAAAAAGGTTTATCTGAACATAATACAGTGACAAACAGGTACTCGCATTTTTATTTTATTTACCAGTGTTTTGTTTTTACGTGCTTTGTTTGAGTAGCCTGGTGGTATGAACTTTTTACTTGCTTTGTTTGAGCAGCCTGGTGGTATGAACGTTCCAGATGTTTCAGCGCCATTATTCAACTGAGCGTCTGAAAGTAAAAATACACAAACAGATTTTGTTGTTCAAAATGCTCATTCTGCCTATATAAAATAATGAAAAGGTAACTGCAATTGTTTTATTAAATGTATACAGCGGATATCAGAGTTCTACTAGATTTTTACACTTTGCACTGTGCGGATCATGATCAGTCTCTCTGGTTACCTAGACAAACACTGATCACAGTTATTAATAAATATAGGCTATCATTGTTTTCTTACATCTTGCAGGATCATTGTTAACAAAGAAATACAGTTTATAAACCCACTTATTTCTGAAATACATTTTACTTTCAGAAAGTATGCATGCTATTGGATTACATTTAAAGTGTAAGTTCACCTTTACAGAAAATCTGTAAGGTGAACTTATGCTGGCCCCCCAAATCTCCAGATCGGTGAAGCGCCAACCCACTGTTTCCTAGTGGGTGATCGCCGGCCTTGGGTACAGTTGGACCTGGGGGAGATATGGGGGGTTCCAGTGTAAGTTCACCTTACAGATTTTCTGTAAAGGTGAACTTCCCTTTAAAACTTCTGTTAAACACAACAACATTATAGTTTTTAACATGATATACACTATATTTCCAAAAGTATTGGGACCCCTGCCTTTACACGCACATGAACTTTAATAGTATCCCAGTTTTAGTCCGTAGGGTTCAATAAAGTTCATAAAAACAATTCCAAAAACACAAATAGAGGGGAACAGCATCACCAGATAATGTGTTTCACGCTCACTTAGTCAGGGCTCGAGTTCTGCGGGAACGCGTGGGAACGGCGTCCCTGCACTTTTTTCACAGCAGGAACGCCGTTCCCTTTGCAGGACTAGAGCCGATTCTTCACTAACGGCGATGCCCAGCATGGGAACGGAGTTCCTTTACTTTTTTCCCCAACAGGCACTCCGTTCCCGTTAACAGCTGCCAGCCGAGTCCTGCATATGCCTGAGTGGTTGCTAGGCTAGGGCCGCTCCGCGTCTAGCAACCAAGTCACATGACGTCTGCTGACACGTGGGCACAGGAGTCAGTGCAGTGCACCTACGGGCTGAGGCTGAGCAGCCAGCCACAGACGGTGTGAGTGTGACAGTCACATGATACCAGACATAGCCACCCACACTGCTGGAAAGGATCCAGCCTGCTGTGCCCACCACTGTCCAGTCAGTCCCGGGGCCGCCGCCGACTACTCCCGCAGGCGCAGTCGATGCAGCACATTGCCAGCAGACGTGCTGCCAGACTTCTCCAGTTCTCCTCCTCTCCTGAGCTGAGCCCTCGAGTCCTCCCGCCCACGAGGTCCGCCGCGAGATTGCTGCCCGCCATTGACAACAAACTTGCAGGTTAGTGTGTGTTTCTTACACTGTCTGTCTGTCATGTCACACAGAACGGAGGGGGACTCTGGGGAGCATGCTTGCCTGAGCCGCTCTGTCCCCCACTTCCCCTCCGTTCTGCTGCTGTCCCCCACTCCCCCCCCGTTCTGCTGCTGTCCCCCACTCCCCCTCCGTTCTGCTGCTGTCCCCCACTTCCCCTCCGTTCTGCTGCTGTCCCCCACTCCCCCTCCGTTCTGCTGCTGTCCCCCACTTCCCCTCCGTTCTGCTGCTGTCCCCCACTCCCCCCTCCGTTCTGCTGCTGTCCCCCACTCCCCCTCCGTTCTGCTGCTGTCCCCCACTTCCCCTCCGTTCTGCTGCTGTCCCCCACTCCCCCTCCGTTCTGCTGCTGTCCCCCACTTCCCCTCAGTTCTGCTGCTGTCCCCCACTCCCCCTCCGTTCTGCTGCTGTTCCCCACTCCCCCTCCGTTCTGCTGCTGTCCCCCACTTCCCCTCCGTTCTGCTGCTGTCCCCCACTTCCCCTCCGTTCTGCTGCTGCTGTCCCCCACTTCCCCTCCGTTCTGCTGCTGTCCCCCACTCCCCCTCCGTTCTGCTGCTGTCCCCCACTTTCCCTCAGTTCTGCTGCTGTCCCCCACTTCCCCTCAGTTCTGCTGCTGTCCCCCACTTCCCCTCCATTCTGCTGCTGTCCCCCACTTCCCCTCAGTTCTGCTGCTGTCCCCCACTTCCCCCTTGTTCAGCTGCTGTCCCCCACTCCCCCTCCGTTCTGCTGCTGTCCCCCACTCCCCCTCCGTTCTGCTGCTGTCCCCCTCCGTGGAAATACCTGCTCTCTGATGAGGGCACTGTTATGGGGACACTCTGATGGGAGGGCTGTCTGAGGGGGGCACCTGCTCTCTGATGGGGGCAATGACAAGGCTGCATTTGATGGGCACTGATCAGGCTGCATTTGATGGGCACTGATCAGGCTGCATTGATGGGCACAGATGAGTGAGTGGCCTGGGGCCCACTTTGCACAAACAATACAGGCAGCCTGAGAAGAGGAGCTCCGGGCCGGTGTTCTGTCAAAAACTCAAAAAAAGGCGCAGCGATTGCGCATGTGAATTTTGTGAATTTTGGAGGTGTCTTCGTAGTTTACGAAGACACCTCCAAAATTCACAAAATTCACATGCGCAAGCGCTGCACCTTTTTTTGGCACAGTTTGGCACAATAAATGTTGGGTGGGGGTGCATCTTGGGTGGGAGTTCCCACACTTTTTTCCCCAGGACTTGACCCCTGCACTTAGTGCTTAGTCATAGTATAGATGGTCCCTGCACCTGGTTAGTGTATTAGTGGAGGCGGTGATGGGAGACTGACCTACATCGGTGTTCATACACATTCCTGCCCCTTTTCTCATTGCACATGGACACAGAGAAACAAACCACTATTTCTTAAAAAGAACAAAAGCTAGGAACCGGCAACAAAGTTTATTAAAATCTCTGCAATGTTAATTTTCTCCAAAAATGTGGAGTTATTTTCTAGGGCTCCTTTCACATGGGCTTTCCAATCTAATCTGCCTGTCAGTTTTTCAGGTGGCCCTGATCATAAGCTCCATGCAGCTATATGGAGCTTGTGTCTGTTTACATTCACCGACAGCCAAGTCCATCTGTGTTCGGGAAAACCCCCCAAAAAAAAACAGTTTTTCCATAAATAACTGTGACGTAAAAGTAGTCTGATGTCAATTGGCACAAGTTTGTTTACATCTGGCTGGCCATATAACCATCACAGGTCCTCCAGTCCTCTTTCAAAATATGAACACAAACTGAATAGGTACAATGTCACAAAACTGACATCTGTCCTGTTTAGTTCAGATTCAGGAGGGAATCTGTTTCACATATACCCTGCTAAATGGAGAGCAGCGCCATGTGTGAAATTACCCTAAAGATCACATGTTCAGTAGTTTTTTTCAACCTAATAGAGAATTTACTTGAAAGCCTGGACAAAATATTAACCTCTGTCCACCCTTGCACATCAGTACACAGACTAAAAGAGGCTGCAATGCACGCATGCTGGTAGAAAACATGCTGACAGAAGCGAGCAGAGCTTAATAATTATCACTGTACCTTCATTTTCCAGTTAGCAGGCTGCAGGCATAGTGGGGACACCACTCTATCCCGTAAAGCCCAATTCCTGATTAAATCAAACTATTTCCCAGCACAAAAAAGTAGCTCTAGCCACAACACATGGTGTCCCTCCCCAGACCAACTGCTCCGAGGTTCAGTGGGGTCCTCTTCTGGGCAAGGGTAATTTAACCCAGAGAATGGAGCCCAAGACCATTCTGAACTCATATGTGAACACTGCAGAAAAAAAGTGCCATGTGATTACTAGTGTGCGATCTATGCCGAATTCAGCCTAATCCCCCAGTGAGGACATTTGAGGAGGAAAAGGACCCTACATGCCACATGACTGAGCCAAAAACACCTGCAAAAAAGCTATGGATGTAAAATGAAAAAAATCCTTGGGGTGATGGAGGGCAATGTTTATTAACTTTTTGAGTACTACTCTACCGTATATACCAGGTGTGTTATCAGTCTTGCCGCCGTGTTTTGGATGAGTTGTAAGCACGCAAGTTGATATTGGGATAGTCCTATGTAGAGGGAGTTTGCGTAGTCGAGTCGTGAATTAATGACCTTTCCAACTACCGCTGCTTTATCTTCTTTTGGAATGAAGGGGATGAGTCTACATAGCAGGTATTTAATAACTACTGTTTTTTTTTATTTTTAATATATAAAAGACAATAAATTGTGCATTTCTTACATTTACCTTTCATTTCTTTACCTTAAAGTTTTGTAAACACTGGAGGGGTTTACATTTCTATGGCTCTGCTTCACAGTGAACACAAGTTACAGAGCCAATCTGACTGGCTCTGTACACTGTGCCTATGATATGATCTGTCTAAACAAAGCTCAGGTCACAGCTGGGAATGAGGTGCATTGGTGGTCCATGCATGTTTTATGGCGCACCATTTATAAACTTAACTTACCTTTTGCAACTTGATCTGTTCTTGCATGTTTATAACAATAGGCACTGTAAAGAGAAAAAAAGTATTTGAGTAACAAATCATTTATATAAATGCCAGTTTAGAATAGGGGAAACTAATATGAGCATAAATGAGCCTGGACTATATCCAGCCATGTAAAGCTTTCTGTTTAAAAAGTTATAGTGGTTCTAAAGGCTGAAGGTTTTTTACCTTCAGGCATTCTATACCTGAAGGAAAAAAACCTTCTGTGTGCAGCTGCCCCCAGCCCCTCTCCCAATATCTACCCATCTCGATCCAGCGATGTGCACGAGAGAAGCTGCTCTCCCCCTTCTCATTGGTTTGGACACAGCAGCAGAAGCCATTGGCCCCCGCTGCTGTCAATCACAGCCAATAAGGAGGGGGTGGAGGGTGGGGCCAAGCCCAGTTCTGTATGTCAATGGACACAGAGTGGGGCTTGGGAGTGAGCATACATGAGTGCCCCTATAGCAAATGCCTTGCTATGGGAGCACTCAGCAGGGGGGGGGAGCCCAGAGCGCTGCTGGTAGAAGACCTGAAAAGAAGAGGATCGAGGCTGCTCTGTGCAAAAATATTACACAGAGCAGATAAGTATTTACTTATTTGTTATATATTTTTTTTCCTTTAGTATCACTTTACGACACTTGTACTACAGACAAGGTCTGTTTATTAAAGTATTTTTTTTTTCTTGAACCAGAGGTGGTGTGCAAATACTAAACACAAAAAAAGTGCATGTGAAAAAACACACGAAAAAAGCGCACTTAAAGTGATTGTAAAGTCTCGCTTTTTTAAAAAGAAAAATAACAAACATGTTATACTTACCTTCTCTGTGCAGTTGGTTTTGCACAGAGCAGCCTGGATCCTCCTCTTCACTGCTCCTGGCTCCTCCCTCCTGACGACTGCCCCCATAGACCAGCAGCTTGCTATGGGGCACCCAAGCTGTATCCATTCAGACATGGAGCCCTGACCCAGCCCGTCTTCTCTCTCTCGATTGGCTAACTGACTGATTGACAGACACAGGAGGAAAGTCCTGGACGGCGGAGGGAATTGTGGACATCGCTGAAGAGAGATGGGGCTCAGGGTAAGTATTAGGGGGTGCCGGGAGGCACCCCCTAATTAAGGGGGTGCTGGAGAGGCTGCTACACACTTAAGGTTTTTTATCTTAATGCATAGAATGCATTAAGATAAAAAACCTTTTGCTTTTACAACTCCTTTAAGGAAGTGTCTTTAGTCCACCTCCCGAAGAAGTAGGACTCTATCCTGACCCCCAGGGGCAAGGCTCAACTTGGACCTTCTAACCAAAACGCCTCAAGATCAGCCAAGACCAACCAACGAGTACTAGGTGAGGGGCTCCCTCAAACAGAGACCACCCCAGTTCATGGGAGGAAGAAAATTAATGGCCACACATTTGCTCCCTAGATTTCAGGGTAGGCCTGAGGACCACCACCTCCCATCCTAGTGAGAAAAAGAAACACAAACAAAAGTGAAGAAAAAATAAAATATACAAATAAGTTACAGTACAGGTGCATAGGCTGGGCCCTGTGGCCTGGTAACAAAAATTGCTCCAGACTTATCCAAAAGGCCTAGCCCAAAGAGGCACAGTGCAGAAAAAAAAGCTTAAATGCTTTGACCATATGCTCTCACAGTGGGTTTGCCATACTCAAATGATACTAGGGGCACTTCTGGGACAACCAACCCCCAGTGGGCACTGACACCGTGGGCTCTTTGCCTTTCCAGCTCATGGCCAGACCAGGTAGACCTATTTAAATCAGGAGGCACTGGGACCCTCCAGTCATCCCGGGGGAATTACTCCTGTGATTTACATCCCATGGACGAGTGAAAGAAAATCAAAAAAAAAGAAAGAAACTATTAACAAAAAGGTATGCAGGCAAAAGACACACCCTGTCACACCCCAGTTGCATGGAGAATTAATACACAAAAAATGATTGTTTTAACCCACAAGTGTTCTTTTTTTTTAACCACTTCTATTTCTTTTTACTGACTTCTGAAGGATACAGTTGCAATCATTTAAAACTTGAATGAAATGTTAGCACAGTAAAACAAAATATGAGAGTTAAATAATGCATTTTATACAGGTAATTACATCAGACAAAATGAGGGACAAATGAGGAGGAAAGAGGGATAGAGAGACTTCCAAAAGAGGGACATTTCCTCCAGAATAGGGACAGTTTGGAGCTATGATAATGGACGGGAAATCTTTCAATGAAGTTGCTAGTTCTGGTGACAACCAGAGATTCCCTCACTTTGGAGGGATTTCCTCTCACTTCCTGTTGTGGCTATGGACAGAAAGTAAATGGAAATCTTCCCAATGGTACACAGATGGGAATAAAAGAACCTGGATGGGGTTATAACTCTGAGTTTTGCTTTTAGTTTGCTACTTTAACTTTAGACTCCCCCCCCCCCCCCCATGGCAAAATTTTGCCAAAAAAAAAAAAATTAACAAATACAGTGATCTATCCCCTAGCTTCCACACTGCAGGCACTTATCACGTCCTCAAAATCCTGCTGAATAACATATATTTCATAGTAGATCTTTGGCGACCATGTTCTTGTCTCTTGATGTGAATATGGCCTTCGACATGTAGAAGACCCAAGTGCATTTGGAATTCAGTACAATGCAACACTATCGCCTGTCTATTTATTTTCACACATTTACAATTTGTATGTGTATATGGATTTTAACCTTTACTACAAATGAAATGTACAGGTTTTACATTTTACTCATTTAGTAGACTTTACTGGCATCTATAAAATCCCATTACATTCCTGTTTGAAAAAGCTCCCTATAAATATTTATTGTACATCAAATGTGTATTTTTTGTGCATTATTATGGTGCAGACAGAGTCAAATATGATTGACACTAGCTTTCATTTTGCTCAGACAGCATTTGCACCCAAGGCTCTTTTTACCTTACAGGTATTAGCAATTACATTTGATATATTTAATGCTGATTTAAAAAAAAAAAAGTTAGTTTCATAGCAAATGTTTCTTAGTGAATCAGCATACTATATCCTGCCCCCCATAGTGTTTAGCAATAGGAGAACATGGAGGAGAAGGGAGGGTGTAATTTACCTTTGTGTATAAGCCCTCACATGTGACTCTTTAGTTACATGGGCTGCACAGATAAGAAAAAGTAGGAAATGAAGAGCTTACTGAAACTGGAGCTTGCTCAGCAGATAGCAACAGCTAGCGGGGACACAGAAAAGATGGGAAGGACAGCTGAAGGCAGATGGGAAGGACAGCTGAAGGCAGGATCAACTAGGTATATTTCACTCTACACAAAACAAATGCTTTTGTGGCTTTGTGAGTATGCATACTCTGTTATATAGCATGTAATTAGAACTTTTCATAGTCTGGGTTTAATGACACTTTAAAAGTTTAAAATAGCTGAAAGGTTCCCTCAGTGGTGATATTTTTCTCCTTGATAACCCTATGCTATGGATTCATAGGAAGAGACACTCATAACAGATTTAGTTTAGCTTAAGAAAGTGTTAGAGAATATAATTTCAATATAAATGGGACTTACATATACTGTTCTTTGTCCTCATCTCTAATGCGTATACCTTTGGCTTTTGTCACACATAGATAATGGTATGTTTTCCTGCACCATCTGTTATTACAGCCAACAGTTGCTCCTTTTATGTTACAGTATGAACAATGCTGCAAATCGAACATACATATTAATGTTTTGATTGCTCATTTCTCCGACATATGCATGATAAAATTGTCCAAAAAAAGACAGCGCTGCCCTTTTAAAATGATATGTTTCCATACTGAGGCTATAACAGTGGTGTTTACCAGCTGCCCCTTTAAGGTTTAACAACACCCTTTAGTATACAGAAAAATAAAAAAGGAAGGCGCTTGGTATATGATATGTATGATTCACCCACGTGAAAGTATTGCAAAGTCCACCAAGCACATATTTTGCGTTTCTTGTATTTAATTTCACCCCTCGAGGGGTGCAGTGCTTCTATATTGGGTATTATACATATCATTTTCTTCAGGGGACAAAGTACATGTAGTACTTTGTCTTATCTTCCTATATGCCGTCTAAAGCAGTTTTTTCATGGGCAGTTTTTTCCCTGTATCCATACAAGTAATGTCGATGTAGAGATTTTCCCCACTGTGCTATTGTGTTCTGACAGTGGGGACAGCCCCCATCAGAATACACAGTTCAGAGCTGCAGCTATTGGCAGCAAGCACTGATCGAATGCTGGTTTTGCAGCAGAACCATTCAACAGAAGCCAATCTATTGACTGGTTCTGTTGAGCAGACAGGGGTACACACAAAAAGGAAAGTCTGTGCATGTATACCCAGCTTAAAGGAATTATAACACATGTCATACTTACCTGCTCTGTATAGTGGCTTTGCACACAGCAGCCCTGATCCTCATTTTCTTGGGTCCCCCGCTACTGCTCCTGGCCCCTCCCTCCTGCCAAGTGCCCCCACAGCAAGCAGCTTGCTATAGGGGCATCCGAGTTGCTGCTCAGTGTGTCCATTCACACGCAGCCATGGCTTGGCCCTGCCCCTGCTCTCTCCTCATTGGCTCACTGGCTGTGATTGACAGCAGTGGGAACGAATGGCTCCTGCTGCTGTCTCAGCCAATGAGAAGGGAGAGATCAGGGACAGCCTGGGCTATTGTGCACATCGCTGGTTTTAGGTGGGGCTCGGGTAGGTATTGGGGGGACTGGGGGCTGTCTCCTTACTAGCTGTATTCATGGGTGGCCATTGACAGCAGGAGGGACGACCTGTGCTAACCATTAGACAGTCCATGTGTAGATGGGACACAGTAATACATGCACTTAGTTACTTGGGGAACAGAACACGTTAATAAAAATTGTAACATTGTATAAATACAAGAGGCACGTGTATTTTTATTTGCATCTTGGTGTGCTTTGTAGGGTTCTTCGAAATCTATAGTAATCCAGTATGAAACTTAGGCTGGCCATACATTACACAATTTTCTTATTCAATTTACCTTTAGATTTACCTTTAAAGCGGGACTGTACTGAAAAAACATTTTTTAAAAGCCAGCAGCTACAAATACTGCAGCTGCTGACTTTTAAAAAATGGACACTTACCTGTTCCAGGGTCCAGCGGTGTCGGCAGCAGAGGCCGATCGATCGCTCGGCTCCCTGCTGTAGCCGGCGCCATTCTCGGTGAGGGAATCAGGAAGTGGCTTCACTTCCCGATTCCCTACTGCGCATGCGCGAGTCGCGCGGCGCAATGAGAATCTTCAGCGCTGTCTGCTGGGACACGTGTGTGTCCCGGCAGACAGCGCGCCGGGACAGGAAGTGATGTAAACTCCCGTGGGAGTTTATTCATGGAAGTGGGTGCAGATACCTGTCTTAGACAGGTATCTGCACTACCCTCCCCCCTGAAAGGTGCCAAATGTGACACCGGAGGGGGGGAGGGTTCCGAAAAGCGGGAGTTCCACTTTAGGGTGGAATCCCCCTTTAACTATATAGTGCCAGGGCCTGCCTGGTGCATACAAACTGAAAGTATTTTTTTTTTTATCTCATATTATGTGGGTTTGGTAAATCTAAAGGAAAATTGTACAAGAAAATTGTATAATGTATGGACAGCCTTAGTCTCTGTTACAAAATTCCCTGTAATAAAGACTGCTGCTCTCTCCTTATGTGGGGTGACTGATCTTTTATCCGCCCCCTCCTGTAGTTTTCTGGAGGAAGCCTGATGAGTCTTTCCCACAGCTCTGCTCTCTGCACAGCACAGTTATTCTGTAATGCCCTGTACACACAATAGGATTTTCCAATGGGAAATGTTTGATAGGAGCTTGTTGTCAGAAATTCCGACCTTGTGTATGCTCCATCGGACATTTTCCATCGGAATTTCCATCACACAAAATTTGAGAGCTGGTTCTCAAATTTAAACCCGACAACAAAATCCATTGTTGGAAATTCTGATCGTGTGTACACAATTCCGACGCACAAAGTTCCACGCATGCTCGGAATCAAGCAGAAGAGCAGCAATCGCTATTGAACTTCCTTTTTCTCGGCTTGTCGTACGTGTTGTACCAGTGGCGGCCCGTCCATAGGGGGCGCCCGGGCGCCGCCCCCCCCCCCCTCCTTGCAGTTAAAAAATAAAAATAAAAAAATAAAAATAAAAAGTTCAAAAAAAAAAAAACATTTATTTAAACATGTCCCTTTAAGGGCACCGGGCACAGTGCAGTATGCACCGCTCTATCACCAATAGATAGATTCATGCATTGCATGAATCTATCTATTGTCACCTCTGCCGCCCCCTATTCAGGTGTCCGGCCCCTGATCGGGCGCCGGGCATCTGAATTACAGTGGGGGGGTGTGTTGCGGGAAGCGCCCCTATTAGAGCTGTAAGCTCTAATAGGGGACCCTATTAGAGCGGTGTGCTCTAATAGGCTTCCCTAAGTGTAAACAGCGGGCGCACGGCTGTGCGTTCGCTGATTACACAGTATTGTGTTAGAGAAGCGAATACATCGCTTCCCTAACACAGACCCGCCTCTCAGCCAATCAGGTTGCCAGGTCTGTTACCTGTAACCTGATTGGCTGAAGTCACAGGCGCTGTGATTGGACGCTAGGCGTCCAATCATAGCAAAAGACAGGCGCGGGAGAAGAAGACCTCGGACGGACGATAGCAGAAGACAGGAGGAGCGCGGGAGAAGAAGACCTCGGATGATGAGACACCGCTCGCCGCCTGACGCCATCACCAGCTGCACATCGAGACAAGGTAAGTGCAGAGGGCAGGCAGGGGGCACAGTGGCAGCACTTGGAGGGGCACTTAAAGGGGCACTCTGGCAGCACTTAAAGGGGCACTCTGGCAGCACTTAAAGGGGCACTCTGGCAGCACTTGAGGGGCACTCTGGCAGCACTTAAAGGGGCACTCTGGCAGCACTTGAGGGGCACTCTGGCAGCACTTAAAGGGGCACTCTGGCAGCACTTAAAGGGGCACTCTGGCAGCACTTAGAGGGGCACACTGGCAGCACTTGGAGGGGCACTCTGGCAGCACTTGGAGGGGCACTCTGGCAGCACTTAAAGGGGCACTCTGGCAGCACTTAAAGGGGCACTCTGGCAGCACTTAAAGGGGCACTCTGGCAGCACTTGGAGGGGCACTCTGGCAGCACTTGGAGGGGCACTCTGGCAGCACTTGGAGGGGCACTCTGGCAGCACTTGAAGGGGCACTCTGGCAGCGTTTGAGGGGCACAGTGGCAGCGTTTGATGGGCACAGTGGCAGCGTTTGATGGGCACAGTGGCAGCATTTAATGGGCACAGTGGCAGCGTTTGATGGCACAGTGAGGCTGTTTGTTTGCGCCCCCCCAAAAATTTTGAGCACCAGCCGCCACTGTGTTGTACGTCACCGCATTCTTGATGTTCGGAATTCCCGACCAACTTTGTGTGACCGTGTGTATGCAAGATAAGTTTGAGCCAACATCCGTCAGAAAAAAAACATGGATTTTGTTGTCGGAATGTGCGATCGTGTGTACACGGCATTAGTGTTACTTTTACAAGGGAACAATTGGGATTGCAAAGACATTTGGTGCACACAAAGTGGATTTAGAGCCTCTGCCATTGAGGAATATATTTAACCACTTTGCGACCGCCGGCCGTCAAATGACGGCCAGGCGGCGCATCTCTCGTTCCGGGAGGGCGTCATATGACGTCCTCCCCTTCTGTGCACTGCAGGGAGCGTGCGCGCGCCACCGGGAGCGCGCGCGCGCTCTCGCCGTGTCACTGGGCACCCGATGCGCGTGCCCAGCGGCCGCGATGTCCGCTGGGCACCCGCGATTGCCCGGTAACACAGCGGGACCGTGGATCTGTGTGTGTAAATACACAGATCAACGGTCCTGTCAGAGGAGAGGAGCCGATGGTGTGTTCTCTGTACAGAGACACACCGATCGGTCTCCTCCCCTTGTGAGGCCCCTCCCCCCACAGTAAGAAACACTCTTAGGGAACATAATTAACCCCTCCCCGCCCCTAGTGGTTAACCCCTTCACTGCCAGTGTCATTTATACATGAATCAATGCATTTAAATAGCATTGATTGCTGTATAAATGACAATGGTGCCAAAAATGTGTCAAAAATGTCCGATGTGTCCGCCATAATGTCGCAGTCACAATAAAAATCGCTGATCACCGCCATTACTAGTAAAAAAAAAAATATTAATAAAAATGCTATAAAACTATCCCCTATTTTGTAAACGCTCTAACTTTTGCGCAAACTAATCAATGATCGCTAATTGCGATTTTTTTTTACCAAAAATATGTAGAAGAATACGTATCGGCCGAAACTGAGGAAAATAAATGTTTTTTTATATATTTTTTTGGGGATATTTAGTATAGCAAAAAGTAAAAAATATTGTTTTTTTTTTAAATTTGTCGCTCTTCTTTTGTTTATTGCGCAAAAAATAAAAAACGCAGAGGTGATCAAATACCACCAAAAGAAAGCTCTATTTGTGGGGAAAAAATGATAACAATTTCATTTGGGTACAGTGTCGTATGACCACGCAATTGTCATTCAAAGTGTGACAGCGCTGAAAGCTGAAAAATGGCTTGGTCAGGAAGGGGGTGAAAATGCACTGTAGTGAGGTGGTTAAAGGTAAATTCCAGTATGGATATTTTATACATAGCTACATTACTCCAGCTTTGTAACTATGTACAGTGTCTTGAAAAAGTATTCATACCACTTGAACTTTTCCACATTTTGTCATGTTACAACCAAAAACACAAATGTATTTTATTGGAATTTTATGTGGAAGACCAACACAAAGTGGCACATGATTGTGAAGTGGAAGGAAAATGATAAATGGTTCTCAGATTTTTTACAAATAAATATGTGAAAAGTGTGGCGTGCATTTGTATTCAGCCACCCTGAGTCAATACGTTGTAGAACCACCTTTCACTGTAGGTACAGCTGCAAGTCTTTTTGGGATGTCTCTACCAGCTTTGCATATCTAGAGAGTGACATTTTTGCCCATTTTTCTTTCCAAAATAGCTCAAGCTCTGTCAGATTGGACTGAGAGCGTCTGTGAACAGCAATTTTCAATTGGTTACAGATTCTCAATTGGATTTAGGTCTGGACTTTGACTGGGCCATTCTACATGAATATGCTTTGATCTAAATTCCATTGTAGCTCTGGCTGTATGTTTAGGGTCGTAAATTTCCTGCTGGAAGGTGAACCTCTCCCCATTCTCAAGTCTTTTGCAGACTCTAACAGGTTTTTTTCTAAGATTGTCCTGTATTTGGCTCCATCCATCTTCCCATCAACTCTGGCCAGATTCCCTGACCCTGCCAAAGAAAAGCATCCCCACATGATGATGCCACCACCATGCTTCATGGTGGGGATGGTGTGTTCAGGGTGATGTGTAGTGTTATGCCCTGTACACACGATCGCACATTCCGACAACAAAATCCAAGTTTTTTTTTCCGAACGGATGTTGGCTCAAACTTGTCTTGCATACACACGGTCACACAAATCTTGTCAGAAATTCTGATTGCCTAGAACGCGGTGACGTACAACGCGTACGTCAAGCCTAGAAAAATGAAGTTCAATAGCCAGTGCGGCTCTTCTGCTTGATTCTGAGCATGCGTGGAACTTTGTGCGTTGGAATTGAGATCCAGATCTCAAATTTTGTGTGACGTAAATTCCGATGGAGCCAACACATGGTCAGAATTTCCGACAACAAGCTCCCATCGAACATTTTCCATCGGAAAATCTGACTGTGTGTACGGGGCATTAGTGTTCTGCCACACATAGCGTTTTGCTTTTAGGCCAAAAAGGTTCATTCGGTCTCATCTGACCAGAGTACCTTCTTCCACATGTTTGTTGTGCCCCCCACATGGCTTCTCGCAAACTGAAAACGGGACTTCTTATGGCTTTCTTTCAACAATGGCTTTCGTCTTGCCCCTCTTCCATAAAGGACAGATTTGTGGAGTGCACTACTAATAGTTGTCCTGTGGACAGATTCTCCCACCCGAGCTGTGCATCTCTGCAGCTCCTCCAGAATCACCATGGGCCTCTTGGCTGCTTCTCTGATTAATGCTCTCCTTGCCCGGCCTGTCAGTTTAGGTGGATGGCCACGTCTTGGTAGGTTTGCAGTTGTGCCATACTCTTCTCATTTTCAGATGATGAATTGAATAGTGCTCCGTGAGATGTTAAAAGCTTGGGATATTTTTTTTATAACCTAGCCCTGCTTTAAACTTCTCCACAACTTCATCCCTGACCTGTCTGGGGTGTTCCTTGGCCTTCATGATGTTCACTAAGGTTCTATAACAAACCTCTGCGAGCTTCCACAGAACAGCTGTATTTATACTGAGATTAAATTACACAGAGGTGGACTCCATTTACTAATTAGGTGACTTCTGAAGGCAATTGGTTCCACTAGATTTAAGTTAGGGGTATCAGGGTAAAGAGGGATACAAATGCACCCCACACTTTTCAGATATTGTTTTGTAAAACATGTTGAAAACCATTTATAATTTTCCTTCCATTTAACAATTATTTGGCACTTTTTGTTGGTCTATCATATAAAATCCCCAAAAATACATTTACCTTACATTTTTGATTGCAACATGACAAAATGTGGAAAATTTCAAAGGATATAAATACTTTTTCAAGGCACTGTATATACCATACCGATTCCCATTGAAGCTGGAAATCACTGAGGTGGACATTGCTACTCCATTAATCCCCACTAGCTTCCTGGTCCTGTGCTGAGAGGCTGCTCACTGCATTCTGAATAAAGTGTTTGGCACAGGTGCCATTCAGAGTGTGCTTTGCATGGCAATTCATGTAGGCACAGCGAGAACATGGAAACTCCATGTAGGCAGTGTCATGGTTGGGATTTGATCTGGTGAGCCTACTGCTGTAAAGCAAAGGTGCTAACCATTAAGCCAACGTGCTTTCCCACTTATTGTTTTTTAGAAGTCTATACAGTATATCTCCTACCAGTTTTTTTCCTCTCTTTATTTCCGATATCACAGAAGGAATATCAAATTCAGCTGTATTATCTTGTGAGTCTTCCTGGGGTCTTGTAAACACTCCTGGTGAGAAAAGCTGAAATAAATAAAAAAAAAACGTAAATAAATAAGGCAAGTCAGAATCAATCATATATAAGTTCTATGTACATTTTATTTGCTGTACTTCGCAGATGATTGCTTTCTAGTTTACGTATTTATATATTTATGTCACACAAGTAATAGCAGAGATATGAATGGCTATAAATCTTGCTCATAAATACATGGACAACATCAGGAGTCTCCAAAAATCCGGCCCGCTACTGGTTTACATTCTACCCACAGCTAGGGTCCTGTACCACCCACTGCTCTTTCTTTTGCCTTGTCAGCTAGTTACTAGGACCAACGGCAACCAATGATGTGCTTTCCCCTGCAGGAGGCCAGAACTTCCTCCATCCTTACCTGCTCTTGCTCCCGCCCTGCCACTACACTGACTACAGCCACCGTGTAACCAAGCTATGGGCAGACCACTGATAGGAAATATAATGTAGGAGAGACTCCGATGTAAGGGGGGTCTGATGGACACCCTGATGTAAAAGAGGCTCTCATCTGGGCGCTCATGTAAGGGGGGACTCTAATGGGGAGTCTCATGAAAGGGGGAACTTTGATGTTAAGGAGACCATGATGTAAGAGGGGACCCCTAATATGGAGTAAGTGGGGTTCTGATGGGAAACCTGATGTATGAGGAAATTTGTTGTAAGGGGGGACATCCATTATGAAGTGAGACTCAGGACTCTCATGAAAGGGAGGGGGGGGGGGGGGGGGGCTTTGATGGGCACTCTCATGTAAGGGGAGACCCTAATGTGAGTGGGTACTCCTAATATGCAGTAAGTGTGGCTCTGATGGGGATTCTGATGTAAGGGGGAATCTAATGTAAGAGGGGACTCCTAATATGGAGTAAATGGGGCTTTTATGGGGACCCTCATGTAGGGGGGAATCTGATGTGGGGGGAGACTTTGATTTATTTTATTAAAGTTCTTTCTCTTTTATTCTGAATCATATTATGGGATCCAAATAAAACATTTATTCATTTATTATTCATTTGTTTATAAAACGATTATTTTTGGCCCATAAACATTTGTAAAATATAGAATGTGGCCCTCGTGCTGAAAAGTTTGCTGGACTACATGGAGGTGTTAGGGCTTGCTCACACTTGACTGAGCCTGGGTTCACACCTATGCAAATTCGCAGCGGCCTAAAACACTGCGAATTCACAGGACATTTCAAAATACATTGTTTTCAATGAGGCATGTTCACATATCTCCGGTGCATGCGCACTGCGCATTGCAGAAAAGTCGCAACCGACTTTTGGGCAGTGTGGTGTGGATCAGGTGCGAATTCAGGCCCATTATCTTCTATGGGCACGCATCTGATTCGCAGCTGATTTGCGTTGTGAACAAAAATTTGCAACTCATTGTACTACTTCTGAGGGGGATGTCCATGCCAAACTTATGAAAAAAAAAACGGCATGGATTCCCCCTCCAGGAGCATACGAGGCCCTTAGGTCTGGTATGGATTTTAAGGGTAACCCCCTACGCCGAAAAAACGGCGTGGGGGTACCCCCAAAATCCATACCAGACCCTTATCCGAGCACACAGCCTGGCAGGTCAGGAAAGGGGGTGGGGACGAGCGAGCGCCCCCCCCTCCTGAACCGTACCAGGCCGCATACCCTCAACATGGGGGGTGGGTGCTTTGGGGAAGGGGGCGCCCTGCGGCCCCCCCACCCCAAAGCACCTTGTCCCCATGTTGATGAGGACAAGGGCCTCTTCCCGACAACCCTGGCCATTGGTCTTTAATAAGGGGGCCCCCAGATCCCGGCCCCCCACCCTATGTGAATGATATGGGGTACGATGTACCCCTACCCATTCACCTAAGGTGTAAAAGTGTAAATAAAATAACACACTCAATTTATTTTATTGCACTGCTCCGGGGTCTTCTTCCATCTTGGGGGGTCTTCTCGCCGGACTCCTCCGCTCTCTTCTGCTCTTTTACTTAGCTCTTTCACGAGCAGAGAAGCCCGGCTTTCTTCTTCGTCGTCGCCGCCGTCGTCTGGGGGTCTCGTTCCGCCTTCGGGGGTCTTTGGAGGTCTTCCGGGGTCTCTTCTGTTCTTGCCGCTGTCGCCGTCTTCTGCGCCGCCGCCGCCGCCGTTCTTCTTCTTCTTCACATGTTGACTCGTCGCTGTCTCTGGCCGGAATGGCACAGACACGCGGTGTTGTGACTTATATAGGGACAATGGGCGGGGGTCACATGCTCATGTCACATGGTGACCCCGCCCCCCTATGATGTCACAGTCCCAGCATCCTCCGGGACTGTGACATCATATGTGGGCGGGGTCACCATGTGACATGAGCATGTGACCCCGCCTCCTTGTCCCTATATAAGTCACAACACCGCGCCATTCCGGCCAGGAACAGCGACGAGTCAACATCTGAAGAAGAAGAAGAAGAAGGCGGCGGCGCAGAAGACGGCAACAGCGACAAGAACAGAAGAGACCCCGGAAGACCCCCGAAGGCAGGAACGAGACCCCCAGACGACGGCGGCGATGACGAAGAAAGCCGGGCTTCTCTGCTCGTGAAAGAGCTAAGTAAAAAGCAGAAGAGAGCGAGTCCGGCGAGAAGACCCCCCAAGACGGAAGAAGACCCCGGAGCAGTGCAATAAAATATATTTTTAAAAAATTGTGTGTGTTTTTTTATTTACACTTTTACACCTTAGGTGAATGGGTAGGGGTACATCGTACCCCATACTCATTCACATAGGGTGGGGGCCGGGATCTGGGGGCCCCCTTATTAAAGGGGGCTCCCGGATTCCGATAAGCCCCCCGCCCGCAGACCCCAACAACCAATGGCCAGGGTTGTCGGGAAGAGGCCCTTGTCCTCATCAACATGGGGACAAGGTGCTTTGGGGTGGGGGGGCCGCAGGGCGCCCCCTTCCCCAAAGCACCCACCCCCCATGTTGAGGGCATGCGGCCTGGTACGGTTCAGGAGGGGGGGGGTGCTCGCTCGTCCCCACCCCCTTTCCTGACCTGCCAGGCTGTGTGCTCGGATAAGGGTCTGGTATGGATTTTGGGGGGACCCCCACGCCGTTGTTTCGGCGTAGGGGGTTACCCTTAAAATCCATACCAGACCTAAGGGCCTCGTATGCTCCTGGAGGGGGAATCCATGCCGTTTTTCTTTTCATAAATTTGGCGTGGACTTCCCCCTCAGAATTAGTACAATGAGTTACGAATTTATGTTTGCAGCTGATTCGCACCTGATACGCTGACAAACCGCAGAACAACAGACGTTTCAGTGCGCAGTCACGCTGGCCCTTCAATTCGCACCGCACTGGTCTGAACCCAGGCTAAATGTCTTACTATTAACAAATGCTCCTATAGCGTTAATGCGCTTTAGTATGGGCGTTAGACTCACGTTAATGGGCTTTAGGATAAGTGGTAGACTGGTGCTTTACAAGCATTAATGACGCTCTAAAAACGCTCCCCAAGTGCCCTATATGCGTTTTTTATGCGTTTGATGTGGATAAGGTACATTAAAACTGCTCCATGAATGTCTATTTATTTATTTTTATTTTTTAAGGGAAGTGACATTACAGGAAAGAAACAATTTGAGGTGTGGCTTGCCATGGTGAATACTTCCTGTGCATACTCCATTAGCAGTAGTGATGGGCTCGGGCGTGTTTGGATTGAGCCCGCCAGGAAGCTGTCACTGCAAACCGCCAATCATAGGCAGTAAGGCATTTCTGATCGGCATGCTGCCTAGGATTGACGGCCCGACCCCATCGCTAATTAGCAGGAAAGGCCTGCAGTATGGATTCCTTTACTATGCTTTATCTCATGTTTGGCCTCCTGCAGATGAAGCTGATGTATGAGAAATGAGCAGAGGAAGAGGTGAAGGGCATCCAGGTGCTACTGGATAGATCAAATTGTCTCTGAGAGATATTTCATGCCCTGTATCATGATTTACACACCTACCCTCAGAAGTTGATGTCAGCCATCTTCAAGCAGCACAAACAGAATGTGCATAGAAGGAAGTGACTGCAGGACACGCTGTCCTCTTTTTTTACAGAGCATTGTGGGACATTATATTCCTCCTGTATGATTTTTTTTTTTTTTAAACTAATTTTAACGTGCTGCAACTGCACCGCAACCGTGCCACAAATGTACCACAACACAGGCTGTAGGATGGGCCAATCTGTATTACAATATAGTGTCTTTTCAACCTCCTACATTTCCAGGTCCCCGTCTATAGCCTTTTAGGTCTGACCTACCTCAATTCCTTATGATTCCATTTGATTTATTTTTTAACGATGCCTGTTAGAAAAAAAACACATTTCAAACTACGCCAATCTCCATTTATTTAGGAAATGGGATGGCACCTACCTACAGCATGTCAAATTATATGTAAACCTAATCACTACAGTCGCATATTTGCTCATGTAGGTTAACTCCTTAACCACTTCTGGGCACTTTAACCTCCTTTCTGCCCAGACCAATTTTCAGCTTTCAGCGCTGTCACAATTTGAATAACAATTGCGCAGTCATGCAACACTGTACCCATATGATATTTTTTATCATTTTTTTGAGACAGATAGAACTTTCCTTTGGTGGTATTTAATCACCACTGGGGTTCTAATTTTTTGCTAAACAAATTAAAAAAGCCTGAAAATTTGGAAACAAAAGAAAATTTTCTTTGTTTCTGTTGTAAAATTTAGCAAATAAGTAATTTTTCTTCTTCACTGATGGGCACTGAAGAGGCTATACTCATGGTCACTGATAGGTTGCATTGATGGGCACTGATGAGGTTGAACTGCTGTCCACTGATGAGGTGGCACTGATGAGGCAGCACTGATGGGCACTGATGAGGCTGCACAGATAAGGCCGCATTGATGGGCACTGATAGGTGGCACTGATGGACACCGATATGCTGCACTGATGATCAGTGCCCTGATTATCAGTGCACTGATAAATATATAAACAAATATTATCAAGCAACAATGTATATAAATGACTTCCATATTAAAACGTTATTAAAACGAGTGTTGGAAATACCTTTTTTTGCTTTTCTAAAATATATCTTCTTCCTGGAATCAGCTGCGCAATCTTTACTACTGATTTCTTGTACTGGGTTGGACTTCACTTCCTTTCTTTCCCTGTCTAAGGCTACTTTCACACTGGAGCGGTAGGGGCGCTGGCGGTAAAGCGGCGCTATATTTCCTTTACTTTCCCTGTCTAAATCTCACACATGCGCAATCAAGTGTAAACCAAGCCTCTATCTCGATCGCCGTTACTATGGCAACCAAGCTAAGCCGTTTATAGCTGCAAAGTCAGTGGAAGTCAGTGTGCTGCTCTGGATTACTCCCCCTGTGTGATGTCTTATACAGTCACAAGGGGAGAACCAGGAAGCTGAAGAGGAGGGCACACTATGACGAGGCTTCCTGTGTGTGCTATTTTCAATACAGGGGGTCCCCGGGTTACAAACAAGATAGGGACTGTAGGTTTGTTCTTAAGTTGAATCTGTTTGTAAGTCGGAACAGGTACATTTTTTAAGTTTAGCTCCAGACAAAAAATCTATTTTTACGTTTTTTAGATAACATAGAGAAGGGTTATCACCCCTGTAACATTTGTTTTGCTGTCTGTGCACCTGTTCAGAAGATTTCACCTCACTTTCTGTCCCAATGACAATTGGATTTTAAAATTTTTGGGTTGTTAGGGAAACAGGAACTGGCGATAAAGCATCAGTGGAGACACCTTTTTCCCATATTAACACTTACAGGAGTGAATTTCCCTTCCTAGGGGTGGATTTCCTCTCACTTCCTGTTGTCTCCCTCCGTTTGTAAGTAGGAGTCGTTTGTAAGTCGGATGTTTGTAAGTAGGGGACCCCCTGTATAAGGAAGGCACCTGGCATTCTGTGGCTATAGAGACGGCACACATAGCGTGGCGTTAAAGAAATGTTGAGAGTTTACAACCACTTAAGTGCCCCTGTCACCACAACAAATCCGGTTATCAGCTTTACTTTCCTCAGACACTGACAGGTCATTGTGGTTTGCAAGTGGCCATAACCCCAGTTTTTTTTTTTTTTTTTTCAGCCAGGAGCTGGCTTTCTCATGAAAGTGGTTTGAGCGGTTCATTGAGGGGGAACGGGAGGACATCCCCTTCTGCTGCTCCCCAGAGTTTCCTGGGCTTACTGTTTTTACCAGCGCGTCCCAGAAACGATCCAACGGTGTGGCTAGCTGGTCACCGAGGCAGACAGAGACCAGTTCTTCTAATCGCCTCTATGGCCTTGGAGGACCGAAGCAACGCCATGCCGTCACTTCCGTCTAGGGCAGAAGTAAACAATAGACAAAGATTTGGGAGGCACACGCTAAAAGATACATTAAAGATGGTGCTGCCATAAGACCATAAAACAGAACAAAATATTACAGCGCACACATGCAAAAGAGGACATTTAACTCCTGCAAGGCTATTTAAAACACCTGAACATTTTCAAATAAAAAATCTTTGTTTGTCTATTGTATGGATTCTGACCAAATCCTTTTGGGCAGGAGCACCCCACTCCCTCATCATTGCCTCTTATTAGTGTCCACCTGTGTTATAGGAGGAGTCCTTTAGTTTTCCCATATAGAGGAGTGTATTTCTTCCATGGTTCAGAGAAACAGGATCTTCCATTCTATGGATAGCGTAGGACCCACTGATAATGGGCTAATGGGCTTTGTCGCAGTAAGTGGGCTTAAGCCACCAAATCCCCAGGTGTTTTAAATAGCCTTGTAGGAGTTAAATGTAGTTTTTTGTATGTGTGCGCTGTAATAAATTGTTCTGTCTGGGAACCACATCTCCAGCAAAGCGGGCTATGGCTGGGGAAAATAGATGCTAACATTGCCGGAGTCCGGTACCAGCGTGTCAAGATTTTTAATGTGATCTCCTGGTATTTGCTACACAAGGAAGACTTGTGAGCAAAGAAAAGTATATGGTTCTTTTGGTCTACCGAAAAGGAAGTATGAAGATCTCTTTCCCACTTACTCAAATACAGCGGGTTATGTTGAGACCTGGCTGCAAGTAAAATGCCATAGTAGGATAGAGATTTTCATAAGGGCTTCTCTCCCAGATAGAGGTCTTCAAATAAAGTAGGTTGTCTGCGGAAACCAGCATGGTCTGGGAGGGACCGAAGAAAGTGCTTAATGCCGAAGAGTTAGGGGACATATAAGACTGATGGGCTGACCCACTCGGAAGGGTCAAGAAAGGTAGAAGCTCTGACCAGGTTCAAGTCTGGCTGGAGCTGGAAAGCTTTATCACAGAAACCCAGCACAAAGTTCGGGTGGCCAATAATAGGTGTCAATGGAGGGGGGTAATTGGACATTTCAGCTAACCGTTAGTATCTGCGAAGTTCAAGTAATGTGGTTTTAATCAAAGGGTGTGGAGAGGAAAATCGGGAGTAGCGAATCCCAGCCCATGGAAGGTCGGCTAATAGGACCGGTATTGATTCCTGTTCCAGGGATACCCATAATTTATAAGATGAGTGTCTACACCAGTTGACCACTCTGTTCATGTGGACCGCCATGCAATATAAGGCCGGGTTGGGAAGGCCCACTCCTCCTCTAAGCTTTGGTCGCTGCAGAAGTAATCTCCTAAGAAGGGAAGGTTTTCCTTGCCAGACATAGCTAATGAAAATTGTCTGAAGCTTATGAAAGAAACCCTGAGGAATCTTAACTGGTAAAACTTGTAAAAGATACAGAAGGCGCGGCATGACATTCACCTGTTAACATTTTTGAAGCGTCGCCTATGGAGATGTTTAACCCCTTGGTGCATGCGCTATAGCCGAAAGACGGCTAAAGTACAGGCTTAAAACACCGGGAGGGCGTCCATGTACCTCGTCCAGTTCTCGCGCTGTCCGCGCGCTCTGTGATTACGGAGTCCTTGAGATCACTGATCAAGGTAAAGGGCCAATCACAGTGGGCGTTAGCGCGTGATCAGCTGTCAGCCAATGAAGAAAAGAAGAAAGCCGTTAACCAGCTTCTGTTAGAGGGACATTGGTTCCCTTAATGCCCACCAGTGCTACTAATAAGTGCCCATTAGTACTGCTAATCAGTGCCCACTAGTGCCCCCTATTATTGCCCATCAGTGCTGCCAATCAGTGCTCATCACTGCCTCATCATCAGTGTCACTTATCAGTGCTGCCTATCTGTCCCGCCTACCAGAGCCACCTATCAGTGCCGCCCATCAGTGCAATCTATCAGTGCCCATCAGTGCATCAGTGCCTCCTGATTAGTGCCCACCAGTGCCAACTCATCAGTGCCAAATATCAGTGCCACCTATTAGTGCCACCTCATCAGTGCCCATCAAGGAAGGGGAAAAATTACCTGTTTGCAAAATTTTATAACAAAACATGAAAAACGTTTTGTTTTATTTTCAAAATATTTGGTCATTTTTTGTTTGTTTAACAAAAAATTAAAAACCCAGCAGTGATTAAAGAGGGAGTCTGGCGAACATTTTTTTTTTTAAATGTCAGAAGCTACAAATACAGCAGCTGCTGGCTTTTAAAATATGGACATTTACCCCTCCAGCGCGCCCGTGATGTCGGTACCCGAAAGCTGATCTGTGGATCGTCTCTCGGGTGCTGCCGCCGCCATCTTCGGTATGGGAATCAGGAAGTGAAGCCCTGCGGCTTCACTTCCCAGTTCCCTACTACGCATGCACGAGTCGCGCTGCGCAATAAGGACACTCCCTGCTGTCTCTGGGATCCGTGTGTTTCCCAGCAGACAGCAGGGGATGACAGGAAGTGGCGTAAATACTCGCAGATTCTGCGGCTATCTACGCCCAGAAGTGGGTGCAGATACCTGTATTGGTTTGCGCAAAAGTTATAGCATTTACAAAATAGGGGATAGTTTTATAGCATTTTTATTAATATTTTTTTTTTTTACTAGTAATGGCGGCGATCATCGATTTTTATTGTGACTGCGACATTATGGCGGACACATCGGACATTTTTGACACATTTTTGGGACCATTGTCATTTATACAGCAATCAGTGCTATAAAAATGCACTGTTTCCTGCGTAAATGACACAGGCAGTGAAGGGGTTAACCAGGGGGTGGCAGTGTGGGGGGTTAAGTGTGTCATAGGGGCATGTTACTAACTGGGGGGGGCGTGGCTGTGTGCTACTGATCACTAATCTCTGCTCCAATCACAGAGAGCAGAGATCAGTGTCACTTGTTGCTAGGCAGGATGGGGAGATGCTGTTCACTTCCGCATCTCCCCGTTCGTCCTCCCCGTGAGACGATCGTGGGTATCCCCGCGGCGATTGAGTCTGCGGGACCCGCAACCGGACTCATGGGGTTCCCAACCGGCGCGCGCCGCCTCGGGCGCGCATACGATGGCACAGCGCCATATTCAAAGGGACGTACCTGTACGCCCTTATGCCTGTCCATTCCATTCTTCCGGCGTATTTGTGTGTGCGCCGGTCGGGAAGCGGTTAAGAACCTATTTAATTGATATAACATTATCTTTCATATTTTACAAAAAAAATTGGGGTATATATTTTTATGTTATTTTTAGAATTCAGTTCACACTATTGCGATGTGGGAACCAGCGCCGGTTCCCACATTGCATCTCCCTCACAGGCCGTTCACACTGCCCTCTGCGAACCTCTGCGGGTGTCAATACAAAGTTAATGACACCCCCAATTTGGTTTGCAGATCAGAGTGCAAACAGTGAATTTGGACTGGAATCGGATTGCATGGGTGTGGTTTTCCAGTGGGGGAAAAAAAAGGTTCCTGCACCTTTTTTGTGCAAATCCAATGCGAGTTCAGCCATACAACTGTATGGCTGAATTTGCATTGCACAGACATTGCATGTGATTGGCACAGCAGAGCGGAGCCAATCACATGCAATGTCTGTGTTCGCATATGTGTGAACCCAGGCTGAAAGTACGGTATATTATTTAAAAAATTGTGTTTGAAGAACCACTGCGCAAATACTGTGTGACATAAAAAATTGCAATGATCAACATTTTATTCCATATGGTCTCTGCTAAAAACATATATATATATATAAATGTTTGGGGGTTATAAGTATTTTTCTAGCAGAAAACACTGATTTAAACTTGTAAACAAAAAGTGCCAGAAAAGGCCTGGTCTTCATGTGGTTAAGAGTCTATAACACCCTCTAATGTCTGGTAAAAAGCAGTCTGTTTTGCCTTCAGTTTAGGAACTCCTAAATTTGGCGATTGTTCCCAGCCTGCAAAAACGTAAACGTAGGCTTGCATATCCTTAGCTTCTTCCAATCCCTATACAGCAGAGGAGGCAGGGCCAGATGTCAAAACAAAACAGCCACAGTGGGAGATCTGTCCATATATGCCGTATAGTGTGGGTGGAGAAATTAGTGAAGCTGAAGCAAAGAGTGTGTGACCAATCCCTATTCGATCGACTTCTGGCAAAAATGACACGCTGAAGAGCTTTTCTCAATCTGATTTGCCGGTTTGATCTGATTGGCTGCAGCTAATGATCAGTGTACTCTGACAGCTGCAAATCTGCTGTCACAATACAGTGTCCAAGCGGGGGGGATTCCTTCACCCACCTCACTTGTTCAGTCTGCTGGTTGAGTGAAAAAACTAAAAAAAAAAAAAACGAACCATCTATGGCTAGCTTTAGCAGTTTGTGGCCAGACTCCGCAAACATGATATGGTGTATAGCAGTAACCCAAAGTACAATCGGTGCTGAAAAGTCGATCCAAAACACAAATGTGAGATATCGGTAGAACTGTCAGTACTGACAATCAGGAACAATTCCTTTCAGGGACAGATCTTCATAATCTAGAACTGTCCCGGGAAGGCTGAGCCTGTTATTAGCTATGAACACATCACAGAGGGATCAATCATAATACACTGACATGGGAAGGATTTACTAACCAGACAATTGTGATGGGCTAGGATGTCATCATCAGAAGTATTCCTCAGGCTCCCAGCTTCTTCGCCCTCCTTACAGAAGACACAGGTCTCTTCTGGTACGTCAGCCATGGAGCTCAGTGCTGGAATAGAAATCTCTTCCAGGCACTTTCACTTTCTATTACCGGATTGAACATAAACCAGGCTGTAGGACGGGCCAATCTAGATGACAGTGTTTGTATTCAAACTCTTAAAGTGACACTAAGCCTAAAACCAAACATGTAAAATATATTGCAGCTTACCAATCATTAGATGTTTTCTTTATTTTTGGCTTATCCCCCCTCAGTGGCGGCTGGTGCTCAAAATTTTTGGGGAGGGCGCAAACAAACTGAAAAATTCAGAAAAATACTGAAAAAAAAAAAAACATCAATTGCAGCCTCACTGTGCCATCAATTGCAGCCCCACTGTGCCCACCATATGCAGCCACTGTGCCCACTATATGCAGCCACTGTGCCCATCATATGCAGCCACTGTGTCCATCATATGCAGCCATTGTGCCCATCATATGCAACCTCTGTGCCCCTCATATGCAGCCTCTGTGCCCCTCATATGCTGCCTCTGTGCCCATCATATGCAGCCTCTGTGCCCACCATATGCAGCTTCTGTGCCCATCATATGCAGCTTCTGTGCCCTACATACGCAGCTTCTGTGCCCACCATATGCAGCCTCTGTGCCCATCATATGCAGCCTCTGTGCCCACCATATGCAGCTTCTGTGCCCATCATATACAGCCTCTGTGCCCATCATATGTAGCCATTGTGCCCATCATGTGCAGCTTCTGTGCCCATCATATGCAGCCTCTGTGCCCCTCATATGCTGCCTCTGTGCCCATCATATGCAGCCTCTGTGCCCACCATATGCAGCTTCTGTGCCCATCATATGCAGCTTTTGTGCACACCGTATGCAGCTTCTGTGCCCACCATACGCAGCTTCTGTGCCCATCATATGCAGCCTCTGTGCCCACCATATGCAGCTTCTGTGCCCATCATATACAGCCTCTGTGCCCATCATATGTAGCCATTGTGACCATCATGTGCAGCTTCTGTGCCCACCATATGCAGCTTCTGTGCCCATCATATGCAGCTTCTGTGCCCACCATATGCAGCCTCTGTGCCCACCATATGCAGCTTCTGTGCCCATAATCTGCAGCTTCCTTGCCCACCATATGTAGCTTCTGTGCCAATCATATGCAGCTTTTGTGCCAACCATATGCAGCCACAGTGACCCCCCTCCGCTCCCCCGCCATCAGACGGCACTTAACCCATCCGGGTAATGGCAACGATCTGTGGGATGGGCAGGGGACGGCCCCTGCATCGTCCATGGTTCCTGTGTGTTTCCTCCTCCGTTACGCTGGGTGGGGGGCACGCAGCACACCGACAATACCTCGCGGTAGGAGGTCCGGCACTTACCGGGCTGTTGGGTCCTCTCTGCTTCTGTGTCTCTTGTGTCAGCAGCGACGGCGGAGGAGTCCGATCCTCCAGCTTCCTCCCCTGTGTGTCTCTTCCGCCAAAGCGCCAGGCAAACAGGTCTCACTGACATGCCTCCTGATTGGCGGGGAGGCACTGTGGTGTAAAAATAGCGAAAATTAAGGTCACACAACAGGGTGGGATCAGGGCGCACTCTCTGCGCCCCGAGCCCACCCTTTTTTGAAGCCTATAAAGCCTCAGGCTCTAATCAGGTGCTTCAAAAAAAAACACCCCTCCCACACTGCCATAGGAGTCCATGCGTCCGGCGTCTTGAAAGAGGCCGGGCGCATGAATAGGGAGGTGGCGGCAGGGTTTGGGGGGGGCGGAGCCCGTGCGCCCACAAAGCCCCTGTCCCCCCTTTTTTTTCACCTCTGGATCCAGCCAGTAACACACTTCCTGTCTTAGGCTGTCTGCATTCTGGATGAAGTAGTAAAGCCTTTGGACAGCAGTATTGTAAGCTTGGGGAGAGGGTAATGTTAGGCCACATGCACACTCTATTCTTTTAGATGCCTTTTCTCCTTAGGCCTGGTTCACAGCGTTTTTTTGTGCTTTTTGTATTTAACATGGTTTTCTATGGGACATGTTCACACCTATGCTTTTTTCAGCTGCTGCATCTTTGTAAAGGGTCAGGGACTTTTCACATAAGTTCACATGAGTTCACATGAGTACGACTTCAGTTGCGACATGCGATTTCCAAAACGCACCCTAAGTCGCACCTAATGTGTTTCTATGGCTCTGTCGTAATAGTTGCGACTTGAAGTGGTGCGTTTTGAAAATTAGTTCATGTATTCCTTTTTCCCGACTTCAATGCGATTTATCACTCACAGACTGTAATGTAAATCGCACTGAAGTCATGCCTGTGTCCATATTAGCGAGACTTTGAGAAATTTTTCACTTTATTTTTAACCCTTTTCCCAAAGAATTTCCGGCAATTACTTGAGAAAAAAACTGTGTGGCTGTCCCCCCCCCCCCCCCCCCCCCCATCCATACCAGGTCTTCGGGTCTGGTATGGTTTTTAAAGGGAACCCCATGCCAACATTTTAACAACAAAAAAAAATAGCATTGGGCCCCCCCCCCCCCCAAATCCATACCAGATCCTTATCCGAGCATGCAGCCTGGTAGGCCAGGAAAGGGGGGGGCAAGTGAGCACCACCCCCAAATCATACCAGGCCACATGATTCAACATGGGGGATGCACTGTGTGCCCATGTTGATGAGGACAGGGGCCTTTTCCCCTCAACCCTTCAATAGGTTTCCCAAAAGCCTAAATGTGCTATTTTACCCACATGTCTTCCTTCCCTATTATCCGCCTCCCCTTTCTCCATCTCTCTACCCCAACCTATTTTTCTCTTTTACTTTTTCTGGTTTGAATGGTACCGCAAGCTGAGATCACACACTTTAACCCTCCGATGGCTGCTTTAAAAATCATATCATATAATGTACGAGACCTGAATCATGCTGCCAAACGTCACCAGATACTGAGAGAACTGAAACAAGCCTCTAGTTCAATAGCGTTTCTTCAAGAAACTCACCTCACACAGACCACTTCGGTGAGGCTTTCATCTCCCCACTTAACAAAGTGGTATTACAGCCTCTCAGATACCAATAAGGCAAAAGGCGTTGCCATCGGATTTAACAGAAGTGTGTCCTTTCAGCTTGAGGAGAGGTTATCAGATGTTCATGGAAGGATTTTATTTTTGAAGGGTTCTATAGGCAACACTCAGTGCACTCTGGCAAACGTTTACTGCCTAAATTCTAACCAGCCAACTTTTCTAACTCGGGTACTTTCCAAGTTAGCGACTTTTGCCAAAGGTATTACTATCTTAACAGGAGACATTAATATGCCACTGGACCCCATACTAGACACGTCCCAAGGCCGGTCCACTTTATCATTTAAACAGTTGGCTTTTGTCAAGAAGACAATCCACGACCAACAGCTCATTGACGTCTGGCGTACCCTCCACCCCAAGGATAGGGACTATTCTCTCTACTCCAAAACTCACCATTCTTATTCGAGGATAGACAACATATTACTTGACCACTTCCACATACACCTGCTAAAATCAGCCACCATAGGGACAGCCACCATATCTGACCATGCCCCGGTCTTCATGCGGTTAACCATTCCCTCCCTAACCAAACGCTCCACCAACTGGAAGCTTAATGAGTCCCTTTTAGCTAACTCTGTGGATGTATACATCTTGGCCACTGCCTTGAAGCAATATTTTATAGAAAATGGAACTGCTGATATCACTCCCCCTCTGCTCTGGGAAGCCCATAAGACCACAATGAGAGGTAAACTCATAGAGCTGGGTGCTAGAAGAAAGAAGGAACAAGCCCAACAACTTCATGACCTGACGCTACAAATAGCTGACCTCGAAAGGAAACATAAATTATCCCTACACAAATCCCATCTAGCAGCCCTGACACAAAAAAGGGAAGAACTTACAGTGCTATTGAATTCTCAAACTAAGAGACACTTCCAAATTTTCTCTCAAAAGTGGTATGAGTGGGGGAACAAACCAGGAAAGCAACTGGCTCGCTCCATTTGAGCGAAAAAATCAGCCTCTTTTATTTCTAAAGTCTTATCTTCATCAGGCACTATCGCTAAAGCATTTCAGGACTATTATGCTGAACTCTATCATGTTAAGGGGGACTTGGATGGCCTTGCCCCTTCCGAAAAGCATTCTCGCATTTTAGCCTACTTAAAACGATCCAACCTGCCCAAACTATCCCGACAAACTCTTAAACAACTAGAAACGGATTTCATGACTGAAGAGTTTCAGGCTGCGTTAAAAAGTACTCCGTCTGGCAAAGCACCTGGGCCAGACGGAGATACTGCAAAGTATTATAAGACCTTTGGTGAGGTCTTATTACCCAGACTTACAGCTTTTGCTAACTCGATTTCGAGCACAACGGGCTATAGGCCAGAATCCCTGTCAGCTCACATTACAATTATTTCCAAGCCAGGTAAGGGAACTACACTCTGTGCCAGCTATCGTCCCATTTCTTTGTTAAATCTTGATCTCAAACTTATGGCCAAGGTCATGGCCACTAGGCTCCTACCGCTCCTTCCCAACTGGATCTCAGCTGACCAAACGGGATTTATCCCTACTAGAGAAGCCAGGGACAATTCCCTATGAACCCTCTCTCTGATACATCATGCCCAAAGGAGCTCCCAGTCCACCCTTCTTCTATCTACTGACGCTGAAAAAAGCTTTTGATAGGGTAGACTGGGACTTCCTTAAGGTGACACTGAGGCACTTTGGTCTAGGCCCTAAGATGTTTCACTGCATATCATCCTTGTACGCATGCCCAACAGCCCAGATCCACATTAATGGTACGCTGAGCGAAGCATTCACACTACATAATGGAACGAGGCAGGGCTGTCCCTTGTCCCCCCTTCTTTTCGCCATTTCCCTCAAGCCCTTCCTAGGACACATTAGACATAATGATGGTATCCAAGGAATCAAGGTTAGCTCCAGAGTCCATAAATATGCCGCCTACGCGGATGATATCCTTTTATTTGTCCAACAACCTCATATTTCTTTACCAAACATCATGTCAGCTTTTCGAACCTTCAAATCTCTCTCTAATTTCAAAATAAATCTATCTAAATCTGAAATTCTTAATATTAATACCCCTACCGCATCTGTTGAAAACCTGAAACCTCAATTCCATTTCCAGTGGCAATCGAGCACTCTGAAGTATCTTGGTATTTTCCTCACACCCAATCCCCAGTCCCTCTTTGGATACAACTACATCCCTCTCCTTAACAACATCAAATCAGACCTACGTCGTTGGTCTTCCCACTTACACTCGTGGATGGGTAAAATAAATATTGTGAAGATGAATATTCTCCCCCCGTGTGCTGTTTGTCCTCCAGATGTTGCCACTGAGTGTGCCTATAGGATTCTTTTCCATTTTACAGTCTTTGATTTCACGCTTTGTTTGGAAGGGCAGACAGCCCAGGATCTTCCGTATGACACTCTACTGCTCCAAAAGCTCGGGTGGTCTTGCCCTTTCAAACTTCAAGGCCTAGTACCAGGCCATTGCGCCTGCCAGGATGGCGGATTGGAAATACGCACATACATCCAACTGGAGCAAGTCTTAAGTAACGTGGACCTGACTATCATACCTTGGATCCCACGCTCCTTCAGGGCACTCTCACCAAATACCTCACCACTAACCGTCTCTACACTGGCACTCTGGGACTCGCTGCACAGAAAGTTCCCCTGGCAATTCAATTCTCCTTTGCTACCAATTTTGCATCATGATTTTTTTTTTACCTGGCCGACTACATAGTGGCTTCAGAACTTGTGAGATAGGAGAACCTCTCTTACTGCATCACATTGTTGGTTCAAATGGTCTTTGACCGCTAGCAGACATATTGTCACCTAACTCTATTACTTTCATGGACAAATGGAGATACAAACAAGTTCAAGGTTTTATACGCTCTCTCCCTCAACCAATAAGAGACATGCAGGACCTTACTCCGATCGAATACATAGTCTCGCTCAAAGACCCACCCCTCCACTGTATCTCACAGTTCTATAAAGTCATCATACAACTCCTGAACCCTTCATATCTGGAATACCTCCACAAATAGGAAGTGGACTTGCAATCTACCATCTCTGATGCCCAAAAGGATAAAATTTGGAGCTTGGCCCATGTTTCTTCCATTTCTTCCAAAACAACCAAAATGAACTACAAACTGCTCTCCAGATTGGCACTACACCCCTTCAGAGGAAGAAGATGGAAGAAGAAGATGGAAGAAGAAGATGGAAGAAGATGCCGGAAGGAGAAGATGAAGAAACCGAAGGATGAAGAAAGAAAGAAGAAGACCAGAAGAAAGAAGATTTTAATAAAGGAATTGTCAAAGACTGTCTCCTGTCATTTTTACAATTTTTGTCACTTTTTTGGTGAAATGGTAGGGGTACTTTTGTACCCCCTTACCATTTCACACAGGGGGGGGGCGGGATCTGGTGGTCCCCTAGTTAATGGGGGCTTCCAGATTCCGATAAGCCCCCCACCCGCAGACCCCCACAACCAATGGCCAGGGTTGTGGGGATGAGGCCCTTGTCCTCATCAACATCGGGACAAGGTGCTTTGGGGGGACCCCAAAGCACCCTCCCAATGTTGTGGCCTGGTACGGTTCAGGAGGGGGGGCGCTCTCGTCCCCCCTCTTTTCCTGCGGCCTGCCAGGTTGCGTGCTCGGATAAAGGGTCTGGTATGGATTTTGAGGGGGACCCCAAGCCATTTTTTTTTTCAGGTCCATACCAGACCTGAAGGGTCTGGTATGGATATTTAGGGGGGACCCCACGTCATTTAAAAAAAAAAAAATTACGGGAGCCGACAATTGATTAGCCGCAAGTGATTTTAAATAGCTTTTTTTCCTGCAAAAATGACACTTTGCCATTCGAATCATTCGAATCATTCGTTATATCCACTATAATAATTTCTTTCATATTAGTTGAAATTAGATATGTGGTAGTTGGATTTGAATAATTTGGAGCCGAAATTCGTAAACAGAATTTTTCCTGCAAAAATGACACTTTGTCATTCGAATCATTCGAATGATTCGTTATATCCGCTGTAATAATTTCTTTCATATTAGTTGAAATTCGATATTTGGTAGTTGGATTCGAATAATTCGGAGCCGAAATTCGTAAACGGAATTTCGTATTACGTACAGAATTCGTATTCGAAAAAATTCGGACCACGGATTCGTACGAATGTACGAATTTTGAAAAATTCGTACGAAACTAATCGCACATGTCTAGTTACCACATGTGGCAGCTCCGTGGCTTAGAGGTTAGAACTTCTGCTTAACATCCCTGAATGTCTGAGTTTGAAATCTCAAATATGCTGATTCATGTAGAGAAGATGTCTCATCTCCCAGGTCCTATAACTATGTCTAAATGTAGTATTTATGTGTAGGAGGGTTCCACCACCATTGTAAATCTTGCCAGATACACAATTTAGCCAAAAGTATTGGGGCACCTGCCTTTACACACACATGAACTTTAATGGCAGCCCAGTCTTAGTCCGTAGGGTTAAAATTTGATTTGGCCCACACTCTGCAGCTAGAACAGCTTCTGGGAAGGCTGTCCACAAGGTTTAGTGTGTATAGGGCAGTTGGAATGATCTACTGCTCCCTTTTAGGGATGGGCTTTATGTTCGGGTCGAGCATGAGTTTGACTCGAACATTGGCTGTTCGCCCGTTCGCCGATAAGGCGAACAATTTGGGATGTTCGCGGGAAATTCGAAAGCCACGGAACACCCTTTAAAAGTCTATGGGAGAAATCAAAAGTGCTAATTTTAAAGGTTAATAAGTTATTGTCATAAAAAAGTGTTTGGGGATCTGGGTCCTGCCCCAGGGGACATGTACCAATGCAAAAAAAAGTTTTAAAAACTGCCATTTTTTTCGGGAGCAGTGATTTTAATAATGCTTAAAGTGAAACAATAAAAGTGTAATATTCCTTAAAAATTTCATACCTGGGGGGTGACTATAGTATGCCTGTAAAGTGGCGTGTGTTTCCCGTGTTTAGAACAGTCTGACAGCAAAATTAAACATTTTTTCATGCGGTGAACAGGCGCTATTTTTAGGAAAAAAAGTCATTTAAAACTACTCCCGGCTATAATGAATTGTCGGTCCGGCAATACACATAAAAGTTCATAGATAAAAACGACATGGGGACCCCGAACCAAAATTTAAAAAAAAAATGCGTGGGGGTCCCCCCAAATTCCACACCAGGCCCTTCAGGTCTGGTATGGATATTAAGGGGAACCCCACGCCAAAATAAAAAAAAAATGGCATGGGGCTCCCCCTCAAAATCCACACCAGACTCTTCAGGTCTGGTGTGGGACCGCCCACAGTTTTAAAAGAGCTGTCACCTGCGAGGACGTGTCATATGGCGTGTGCCTCCCATGGAGTCAGATCTTCTTTTTTTTTCAGTCTTTTTTGCCCTTGAATTCTTTGACTACACACTTAATTCTGAAGTGTGTCTATGTCACAGGCATAAAAATGTAAGGCCCCTTTTACACTGAGGTGCTTTGCAGGTGATAAAGTTCTAAAAATAGCGCCTGCAAAGTGCCTTCAAACAGCCGCTGCTGTCTCTCCAGTGTGAAAGGCCGAGGGCTTTCACACTAGAGCGGTGCGCTTGCAGGATGCTGAAAAATCTTTGGAGCGCTGTAGGAGCGGTGTATTTACCGCTCCTAAAGTGCCCCTTCCCATTGAAAACAATGGGGCAGCGCTCCAAACCCGCCTCCAAAGCGCTGCTGCAGCTGCGCTTTGCGGGCGGTTTTATCCCTTTTTCGGCCGCTAGCGAGGGGTAAAACTGCACTGCTAGCGGCCGAAAAGCGCAGCTAAGACGATGCTAAACCTATGCTAAAGCGCCGCTAAATATAGCGCCTAAGAGAAAACAAATGTGCTGCGCCTATTTCAAACTTAATAATATAAATTACATATATGTGCGTATACAATTGTGCAAAGAAAGCTAATTATTAATACGTGAGTCCAATACCGCCTCTTCAATAATAATTTGGTTTACTTGCACAATGATGTTATTTTGTTGATATTTATACAGTTTCAGACATATATATAATTTATATTGTTTAGTTTGAAATAGCGCAAAACAAATTGGTTTTCGCATGACTTGAAAGTGGTTTAGTCACATTTTGCTTGCAGCTTTATTTGTATACAGGTACAGGTATGCAGGATTTGTATTTATATTGTTCAGTTGAGCTGATAAAAATTAAAGACCTTGCCATATTGTGTATACGCTGCTGGTGTTCTGTGAAAACAGCCAAGTCGTCAAAATCTGCAATTACTGCTGCTGGAGAGTCACCGGAAGTGACGTGGTTGGAGATTTTGGCGAGTTGGCTGTTTTGGCAGAACACTGGCTATTACAGGGTTTATCAGGCACCCTGAGGCCAATGCAGCTCTCCCCCCAGGTGTCCAGTCCCTGGCCATGCTCACCTCATTGTCCCAGAAGCACGCAGCAAACAAGTCCAGCTGCTGGAGAGTGGATGCCAGCTCTAGGCCCCAGCAGGACTTACTGATTTTCAGCGATACAAACTTGGCTTTGATGTTCTCCAGGACAGGAATCACAGCCAGCACATGGAGGGACAGATTCTGCCATGACTATGACAGGCAGGCTCTCTGTATTTTCCTCATTGGTTAAGTCATTCCCCACCTAGTTTCTGTCATACACTTGAAGGAGAAGATGACTGAGAATTGGCAGAAACTTGTGTCTCCAGTACAATGGGGAAAACGACCGTTAAGGCGGCCATTTTGCCGTAGCTAAAGCCTATCATTATTGTACAAGGCTTTTAATAGTTGGCTCCTACTCTATGGACATTATGGATGTTAGAGAGGTATAATTACTAGAGTTGAGCGGACACCTGGATGTTCGGGTTCGGCGGGGTTCGGCAGAACTTCGGAAAAAAGTCCGGGTTCGGGACTGAACTTGACCCCGAACTCCGAACCCCATTGAAGTCAATGGGACCCGGACTTTTGAACACTAAAATGGCTGTAAAAAAGTCATGGAAAGGGCTAGAGGGCTGCAAATGGCAACAAAATGTTGTTAAGAGCATGGCAAGTGATCTGCAAACAAATGTGGATAGGGAAATAACTTAAAATAACATAAAAAAATAAAAATAAAATGCTGGAGGCCCCCTTCTCAGCAGAAGAGGTACAGGAAGTCATTAAGAACCTCAGAAACTCAACGGCAAGATGCCACACATATGGTGGAAATACCCCAGAATACGCACTTTCTGGAAAAAATTATTAACTTTCATCAGGAGACTGGGTGGGAGACAATGTGAAGGATCCGGAGGCACTGTCAGCAACCCAATCTACTATCACCTGTACTTGTCCTGGCCTCAACATTCGTACAGCCTCATTAGGCGCGCCAAAATACCGCTGCAGGCTCTGTCGCCTACTGGCACCTGAGGAAGGTGTTTCACTAGTGCGTGTAGCTGGCACAGATCGACCACGTCCTCGCCCTGCAACAGGAGCGCCACCAGCAGCACCACGACCTGGGCCACGTCCCCTTTTTGATGATCTCCTCATATTTTCAAAATTTATGATCTCGCCCTAAATGGGTGTTTTTGTCTATAGTAGAATACACGTACAGTGTCTAAAGCGTTTATGAAAATGCAGAAAATGCTATTGGGAAGAAAAAAAACACTGCAAAATTAAATTTTTTTGCAATGTTTTTCCAATATCAGAATACACGGATAGTGTCTAAAGCGTTTATGAAAACGCAGAAAATGCTATTGGGAAGAAAAAAAACACTGCAAAATTACATTTTTTTGCAATGTTTTTCCAATATCAGAATACACAGATAGTGTCTACAGCGTGTATGTATGAACATGCAGAAAATGCTATTGGGAAAAAAAACACAGCAAAATTAAATTTTTTTGCAATGTTTTTCCAATATCAGAATACACGGACAGTATCTAAAGCGTTTATGAAAACGCAGAAAATGCTATTGGGAAGAAAAAAAACACTGCAAAATTACATTTTTTTGCAATGTTTTTCCAAAATCAGAATACACGGATAGTGTCTAAAGTAGGGTTGTCCCGATACCGATACTAGTATCGGTATCGGGACCGATACTGAGCATTTGTGCGAGTACTTGTACTCGCACAAATGCTCCCGATGCCTAATCCGATACTTGTAACCGGAAGTCGGCGGGCGGAGAAGGCGGAACAGGCAGAGCGGGCGGCGGAACGGGAAAAGCGGGCGGAGCGGAGATCGATCTGGTAGCAGTGGAACAGGGGGTAAGCTGGCCAGGGCAGGGATGAAGGGTGCCGCCGTATATATTGTGTTCAAAGCGGTGCCCGGAGCCGTCCCATTCGGAACAGGAAGTGACGGCTCCGTGTCTTCGTCGGAGGATAAACATCACGGCACCCATCTTGGTACACCTTTGTACTCGGCTGCAGTAAGCCAGCAGCGGACATCTTGTTACACCCAGCCCATATAGTTCGGGCTGGGTGTAACAAGATGTCTGCTGCTGGCTTACTGCAGCTGGGTGCAAGGTGTAGCAAGATGGGCGTTGCAGCATACTAAATGTTAAATGACATGAATGATGAGAGGCAAGGAAGGATTTTGCAATGCTATATGCCATATAGCATTGCAAAATCCTTCCTTGCCTCATCATTTATGTCATTTATTATGCAGTTGCAAATCAATGCTGCATTTTAGTGCTCATCAGTGCCTGCCTATAAGTGCTGCCCATCAGTGCCCATAAGTGCCAGCTATCAGTGCCAGCCACCTATCAGTGCCCATAAATGCCTATCAGTGCCATCTATCAGTGCCCAAAAGTGCTGCCTATCAGTGCTCATCAGTCAGTGCCCTTCAGTCAGTACCAGCCATCGGTGCTATCCATCAGTGCCCATAAGTGCTGCCTATCCATGCCATCTATCAGTGCCCATAAGTGCTGCCTATCAGTGCCATCTATCAGTCACCAGTCAGTGCCCATTAGTCAAACAGTCACATGACATAAAAAAAAAGTAACGGTAATCGGTATCGGCGAGTACTTGAAAAAAGTATCGGTACTTGTACTCGGTCTTAAAAAAGTGGTATCGGGACAACCCTAGTCTAAAGCGTTTATGAAAACGCAGAAAATGCTATTGGGAAGCAAAAAAACACTGCAAAATTAAATTTTTTTGCAATGTTTTTACAATATCAGAATAAACGGATAGTGTCTAAAGCGTTTATGAAAACGCAGAAAATGCTATTGGGAAGAAAAAAAACACTGCAAAATTACATTTTTTTGCAATGTTTTTCCAATATCAGCATAAACGGATAGTGTCTAATGAAAACGAAAACGTTTATGAAAACGCAGAAAATGCTATTGGGAAGAAAAAAAACACAGCAAAATTAAATTTTTTTGCAATATTTTTCCAATATCAGAATACACGGATAGGATCTAAAGCGTTTATGAAAACGCAAAAATGCTATTAGGAAAAGAAAAACACAGCAAAATTAAATTTTTTTGCAATGTTTTTCCAATATCAGAATACACGGATAGTGTCTACAGCGTGTATGTATGAACACGCAGAAAATGCTATTGGGAAAAAAAAACACAGCAAAATTAATTTTTTTTGCAATGTTTTTCCAATATCAGAATACACGGATAGTGTCTACAGCGTGTATGTATGAACACGCAGAAAATGCTATTGGGAAAAAAACACAGCAAAATTAAATTTTTTTGCAATGTGTTTCCAATATCAGAATACACGGATAGTGTCTACAGCGTGTATGTATGAACACGCAGAAAATGCTATTGGGAAAAAAAAAAACACAGCAAAATTAAATTTTTTTGCAATGTTTTTCCAATATCAGAATACACGGATAGTGTCTACAGCGTGTATGTATGAACACGCAGAAAATGCTATTGGGAAAAAAAAACACAGCAAAATTAATTTTTTTTGCAATGTTTTTCCAATATCAAAATACACGGATAGTGTCTACAGCGTGTATGTATGAACACGCAGAAAATGTTATTGGGAAAAAAACACAGCAAAATTAATTTTTTTTGCAATGTTTTTCCAATATCAGAATACACGGATAGTGTCTACAGCGTGTATGTATGAACACGCAGAGAATGCTATTGGGAAAAAAAAAACACAGCAAAATAAAAAAATTTTGCAATGTTTTTCCAATATCAGAATACACGGACAGTATCTAAAGCGTGTATGAACACGCAGAAAATGCTATTGGGGGGAAAAAAACACAGCAAAATTAAAAAATTTTGCAATGTTTTTCCAATAGCAGAATACACACAGACTATGGTGTATCTCTTAGTATATGCAGTGTTGGTCCTAATGGTGCACTGAGCTTGCAGGTAAAACTTTTATATTTTGTCTGGCACTGGCCTCATGGCACTGTTAAAAGACTGTGCACTGCACCCCAGCCAGGGTACAATTGATTTAGGAATCTCTTCAATAATTCTCTCTGCCTCTTTCTTTTTCTTAATAAAGAAACTCCCTACCCTACTCTAGCTATCTAGATCGCTCACTGATCTAACTAATTAGAAGACAATTAAAGGAATGTGGACTGACTGACTGACTTTATCACACTAACTCCTAAAAATCCTCTCTCTCAGCAGCACAGGAACCTGTCTATAGCAGAATGACGCTGTGTGCTGTGTGTCTGGACTATATATAGAGGCTGGGTCACATGCTGCACTGGCCAATCACAGCCATGCCATTAGTAGCTTCTAAGGGCACACTAGTGAAACTAGCGTCGATTGGCTGCCCTGCAGCTGTTAAAAAGGCGCCAATACATTGCCGAACACCGGACCCGAACCCGAACTTACAGCCAATAGTTCGGGTTCGGGTCCGGGTCCCGAACACCCAAAAGTCCGGTACGGACCCGAACTTTACAGTTCGGGTTCACTCAACCCTAATAATTACACGTTGATGGAATAAAGTACACAATGTAGTGAACAATTTGTGCGCTCCTATCAACCTTAATTAATAAATACATAAGTAGACCTTCAGAAAAAAATATAATACAGTAGCTTGTAGTGTGCTACCAAAATTCTATAAACAGTGCAAAAAATGCAAATATTACGATAATTAGTATGCTTGTATTGTGCAAATGCGCAAATAAATAATGTGCAAAAAAAATCTTGTGCTTGAACAAATGTTGTTGACCAACAATGCAATATGTGTTAATGTTCCACACAAATAAAAAAATAAAAAAATAAATAAATATGTGCAAACACCAATGCAATGTGTGTTAAAGTGCAGTGCTGTATATGAAATACCATAAAATTGTGTCACAGAAAAAATGAAAATTCACTTTGTCATAAACACTAGCAGCGCTTGAAAAAAGAAATATTAATGATATCATTCAATGTTTATATAGCACAGTCCAGTGTCCAGACAGCAGACTGATTATAACTGTAAGTGAAAATCTTTCAATAGATATAGGAGGTCCCATATAGAAAATTCATTCTATGAATGAATTAGTACAGAAGTGACTTGTGCCAGACATAAGACCGCATTAAAACCAGGTAAAATGGTGACTGTTGCGTGGAAAAATCCTTTCACCACACCGCGTGTGCCAATTCTTATAGATGTCCTACTTACCAGACTCAGCTGGTTCACACACTTATCAGATCCACCATAGATTAATACCAGATTCCTCAGACTTGCGTATCTAATTTGGACTCATAACCAGATAAAAAGCCAACATAGTGTAATCCTGTATAACTCCATTTTATTCTTTTAAAATTATCTCACGATAAAACACTCACAATGTTATCCTTATTAAATAGGCATATACATAAAAAAGTGCCGGTCGCATGGACTCATCTGACCTGAAGGCAAGATGGGTCTCAGAACAACCTAGGGTGCTGCGTAGCTGTGCCCTGACGCGTTTCCGTTAATACCTTCGTCAGAGGGCTTGCTGTATATGAAATACTGGGCAGTCTGCCGCTGATTTTGAATAAAACTTTCTCCCAAAGCACACACACTTATGAGATTGAATGACCATTCAATTGACCGACAATCCAATTAATCCACTAATGAGCACCTATTGCATTGGTGCTAGTGGAAATGGGTCAGTAGCAAAAAAGATAAGGACACTGGTGAATAAATCCTGGTAATTAGTCCTTTATATTCTAGTCCTTATATTATAATTATTTTTGATGAGAAGATATCAGTAGCTTCCTCTTTTTGGGATTTCTTCTCCTACAGCGCTTCTTTTTCCTCTAACAATAAAGCCCTCTTTGCCGTCTTTATCCTCAGTACTCAGAAAAATCAAAGCACAAACAAAGAGACTTTATCAAGGGAATCAAGTCACGTGAATTTCCCTTGATAAAATCACGTGACCTGTGAGGCAACGCATCGGGAGGAGGAGCCAGTGACGTCACCCTGAGTGTTCGGAAAGACACGAGAGGTGAAGTGAGAAGGAGCAGGGCTGACAGCCCACAAGCCTGACTGTTTCAGCACTCGCTAAGTTTAACACTGGGTACACGTGAGTGAATCGGCTTAAAAATCTAATATTTATTAGCTGATTATACAGTGTTGCGCGATGATGTTCTCTTTGTTTGTGCTTTGATTTTTCTAAGTACTGAGGATAAAGACAGCAAAGAGGGTTTTATTGTTAGAGGAAAAAGAAGCGCTGTAGGAGAAGAAATCCCCAAAAAAGGAAGCTACTGATATCTTCTCATCGAAAATAATTATAATATAAGGTCTTCTCATCGAAAATAATTATAATATAAGGACTAGAATATAAAGGACTAATTACCAGGATTTAGTCACCAGTGTCCTTATCTTTTTTGCTACTGACCCATTTCCACTAGCACCAATGCAATAGGTGCTCATTAGTGGATTAATTGGATTGCCGGTCAATTGATTGGTCATTCAATCTCATCTATAAGTGTGTGTGCTTTGGGAGAAAGTTTTATTCAACAGCTTAAGGAATCAAAATCAGCGGCAGACTGCCCAGTATTTCATATACAGTACTGCACTTTAACACACATTGCATTGGTGTTTGCACATATTTATTTATTTATTTGCGTTGCACATTAACACATATTGCATTGTTGGTCAACAACATTTGTTCAAGCACAAGCTTTTTTTGCACATTATTTATTTGCGCATTTGCACAACACAAGCATACTAATTATCGTAATATTTGCATTTTTTGAACTGTTTATAGAATTTTGGTAGCACACTCCAAGCTACTGTATTATATTTATTTCTAAAGGTCTACTTATTTATCTATTAATTAAGGTTGATAAGAGCGTACTAATTGTTCGATACATTGTGTACTTTATTCCATTACCTGTCCAAGTGTGAGAGCACTTTTTATTGGTTGCAGTTTTATCATTTGGTTATCTTTTTTAATTATTTGGAGTTTGAAATTATTATCAGTGCTTTAGTAATTCACATTCACTTTATAATTACATGTTGATGTATTCTCCATTCAGAAAAAAGCCAGGCTCTGAGCATTTATCAGTGAGAGTACTAAGAGAGGAAATATAATGGTTTTATTCATTTTTATTTTTTTAATCAAAGTCTTTATTGAATAAAAAGAGGCATATGAATCAAGGAACGGTACAATAAACACAAGTACACGATATTACAGGGAAAAGATAGTATCCATGTGGAACAGAACATACATATAGTAATGGGTTTTATATATGCATTTGTACTGTGTGCCAAGTTTCTGTGATGACATGGTGAAGTACGCGATATAATAATTATATCTAATATTATATCATCTACGTATAATTGTCTAGTCCCTATAATGTTGTTAGTCTGTTAAAACTATGAGCGCATGCTACTATTAGTATCACAATAATACGAGGTTAGCTATGAAACCAAACACAAACTACTGCTAGTAAATCACTATCTTATTTATTTCCCAAGAACCAGGAATGCTAACATAAAGTATTAAAAGACATTACAATATCACAAGGCTTACAATCAAATCATATAATACAAGAATATCAAAGATACTTATCACAGGGCCCTCCTTGTAGCCTCGAAAAATGGCCGCCAGACCATGAGGTGACCAGAGACATCCTCTCATGTCAGGGATTCCCAGCAAACAGAGAGAAGAGCTCTCTGCGAATTCCTTTTTCCAAGCTCACTCATTCAAAACCCCCCCCCCTTTGCCTTCATCCAATGAACACCAGCAAAAGGTGATCCAGGACACTCTCCTCTCAGGGGCTGTGCCTCTAGCCTGGAGCCGTCTTCACCGCAGGTGGGCCCAGCCATTGCTTCTGCTTGCAGCAAAACAGGAAGTGAACCGCAGAAATATTAAATCCAACATATGCCGCTTTGCGACTGAAAGTCGCATAAAAACCCTTCTTCAGACACGGCTCCTATTGAACAGTCCATAACTGTTTTGTCCCTGACATGCGTTTCCAAACCAGTATCCATAGAACAGTCCTTTAAACGTCTTAACGTGTTGTATTTTTACAACGTGTGCAGAAACAGCTCCTATGGAACAGTCCATTGTGGTCCTACCGTGTTATGCTTCCCGACACGTGCCGCTTTGCCACTGAGTGACACATCTTTCTTCAGCGACAGCTTCCATGTCGCCATGATGTATCTTTGGTATCTTCCGGACGGATGCAATACAGGCAAGGGGTATCCATTCATTCACCATTCACCAGTACACATTCAGAGCAACATATGAAACAGCTCTCAAATACTGATCTATTATTTAGATAAGTCTCGAGGAGGGCCTTATTCACCCACATTAATAACCTACAATACTCATAGGTCACACTATACCATAATCTAAATCAACTTATTACCATACTATATACATATATATGTGTCCCGTCCATTTACGCACCCCGCTCCCAACCCTATAACCCTTTACTGTACATATGGGTCGGGATTAGGCAGGCTTGCTCACAACGGTATTGCAGGGCTCTGACTTGGCAGCAAGGTCTCTAATTTGTACACAGAGACTCTACTGTCAATTCGTCCCTCAACTTGCATAGCCAAATGGGAGACCCTTCTATATAAATATTGAGTCTAATCACACATATAAATTTGCAAAAATTACAAAACCACACAATTCCATCCCTGTGCCTGGATTTCAGAGACCATGCCCAGGGTATACCATGTACCTCTACCTATGGTTAGGTTCAAGGAACCTTCCAGTTTTATGACTAACATTACATCGGCATTCTTTAGGACAAAGAAACAAACTTGTCTATGTCCCAAATGACACCCAGGTGCTTCCTCCCCAGCAATGATCCCTGAAATAACTTCCCAACATTTTTACGTTCACCACCATGATGTATTGACCTGGCATACAAAGGACATCATGGTCATACTTCCGACCGAAGGAAGTATCAACCTGCTTCCATCTCCTCTGATCACATGTGGGTGATTTAGCCTCAAATGCGACAAGATAGAATCCCCAATCAGTAAGCCCATTGATGCCACCAAACATACAGACCAAGTCCGCACTTCTGTATATGGGATCATACAGCCTAACACCTTTCACCATCCAAACTGGTACAGCCCATCCAGGCATTCGACCACCATTTTGGATTAGTGTAGGCGACGTGTTTTGGCAGAGTCTTACTGAGCGGTGATGCTAACTCATCAGGCCACTGCCCTTTATACAGAGATTGCACAATCAGCTTGATGCTGGTTGACACTTCCGCCCGCCACTGCGTGTACGCCAGAGCCCATGACCGATTTCCATCCTGTACCCTCACACCCTCCACCAACCTCTCAATATGGTTCACCAAATCTGGAGCTAATTTACCCTGGGTATTTTGTGAATGTTATTAAGGATGCCACCAATCTCTCTGAGTAACAAAGTCCCGCTCAAGCTATTGCTGAGAGTTTGTTCCTCAGGATACCGATGTCTACTCCATTACCAACACCCATCCCAGCTCCTATTCCCCCAATATAGTGCTGAATACATGCCTCCTCTTGTGGTTACTCCTCAGAGATAAGCATCCTGAATGAATGAATGATTTGTATAACGCTACAACTGCGAACTGAATCGCCTCAAGGCATGCACCTTATTCTGTGTCCGCACATCTCTGGGAGTAAGTCACTGGTACGATGACAGCACTTGATTCAGCGTATACTCAGCACATATAGGGTAATAGGTTTTTATCAACCACTGTGAGATGTTGCAGTGCCATATGGTGAAGGCATACTGTACCCTGGTAGTCAGCGTTTGTTCCCTTTATCTATTGGAGCATGCTCCTGTGTGTATTCACTGGCATTCCCTGTGCAGGGTTTCAACTTCTCAGGTGAGACCTCAACCAGGCGCATCTCCCCCATACAAGGAAATGTTCACCCCATTGAAGTGTCACCTGGCACCCTCTAGTCTGACCAACAGACACCTTATTATGCCTAAGTGCCCGCCTCCTGGGTACCTGCACCATATAAATTCTGTTACGTCAATACATGTCATACATTACACAACTTTCTTCTTTCAACTCCTCCCTCCAACAAAAAAAAAAAATATATATATTTTACATTTCCATGTTCTGATGGATTGGATGTGTTATATTCCTTCCCCCAACCTCCAACCCATTGTACGTATATTAATAACACGTTTGCATTCATCAGGAGAGAGTCCAGCAAAAAAAAAAAAAAATGTTTCAAGTCTTATTGATAGGCACAGTCTTTCAGATTCAGCACCAGATCGTCCATAGGAACAGAAAAAGTGTTAAAGTGAATCTTTTTGTTTGTCCCATCTCTCCTGATATTTAGTAGAATAAATTTGGGGCGTGGTATGGCACAGACAAACTGCCAACCAGATGATCATCCGTCATCCATTTTCCAGAACCTTTCCAATCTCGCTCCACCAGGATTCTGGAATTGAAAAACAAGAGCAGAATCAAATTCTTATCCATAATATCTGCTTGCTTATTATATTTACTCCTATTTCCTTCCTTGGAACCCAGGAACTTAGTATTCCTGGCTTCTGCAATTTGACCAAACTATCAAAAACAACCATGACCTCTTTAGGCAGAACCCACTCTAAAAAGGATCACCACGGTATGGTCAAAACTTTAAAAAAACGAACGTCACTGTTGTTTCTCAAAAATTCTCAATTTAAAAACGCAAAAAGAAAAACAACCAATGCATTTATCTTTATCTTACGATCTATGCACTAACTTTATCTTACGATCTATGCACTAATTCCCCTTTCAGGTGTATAAAGCCTAAACCTTTTGGAGCTTTTTACACCTGAACAAAACAACAATAAAATAGCTGACTAAGCCAATACCCAAAAACAAAAAAAAATATGTTTTTTTTTTTTTTTTTTCCAAAAAAAAAACTAAACAAAAATTTAAAAAAAAAAAAAACATTAAAAGTCTGGCCATTATCACCCAAGAACAACATGACAAGACAACCACCATACAACAATGACAAACACTCAACTTTTAATTAAAGACATCCATGGATTTTCTCCTGAGAAGAGTACATGTTTCTTTTTTTTATCTGAAAGACAATAAGTTAATGGGAAAAACAACACAAACAAAACAAACAAAACATTTGTAACTTCATCACAACATTTGCTACCTCATTTGTAACTCTTTAGTTTTGTCAGATTATTGTTTAAATATTTTCATTGTTTGCAAACAATTACTAATTAATGAGCTCATGGTACCATGTGATGATCGATTATGCATTTACAATAACCTAACCCCCGTGTTGGTCTTACTTTGACGGACCTGCAATCAAAACACAAATGTTTAGTATCCAAACCTGTTCTCTCCCTGATTTCTGGAAAAGGAACACAAAGACAATGATTAAACACGATTATCATGACAATTGACTTTAAGTGCCCCAAGTCTCTTTTCATTAATTGTACTGCTAGGGGAACACCGAGTTGTAGTATAAACAACTAAACTAAAAAAATAAAAATTACAAACATTAAAACTAAAACTAAAATTAATAAAAAAAAAAAAAAAATGAAAAGTGAAAAAAAATTTAATAATTAAAAAAAAAAAAAACAAAATAAAAAAAAAAAAAATAATTCATAATAAAAAAAAAAAAAAAAAATTAATGAAAAATTAAAAATAAAAATTAAAAAAAACTAAAAAAAAAATTCATAAAAATTAATAAAACATTAAACCTTATATAAAAAAAAATTACAAAAATACTTAAAACCTTATTCATAGGAAGGAAGCTTTGATCAGAGTATTTTTAACATACTTGCAGCTGACTAAGTGCTGCCAGCATTGCTTCCCCCAGTGCTATGTTTGAATAACCATTCGGCTACTTCCATTTTGATTTTATGCAACTGTCCTACATATTGCTTTTCAGTTTGTAGACTCCGTAATTGGGTCTTAACGGGGAATTGGGTTTGCTTACTATGGGCTCCATGCTTTGGATTGCTACCCCACCTGGCCGAATAACATTCATAATGCCTTGGGGTAGTTTTCAGGTATGATCTTTTTTTGATATCGTTATTCGCCCAACAATACTTTGCGATGTGACCTCCCCTTTTACACAAACAACATTTTAGCTCTGGCTTCCCTGCATAGGCCCTTTTTTTAACATCTTGTGCTGGAAATTCACATTGCTGGATACTATTACTGTGATTGGAATGAACAGACTTTACACTTTCATCGTCTGAGGAGTCATCAGAAGTTTCCATTTCAATTCCTGAATCAATTTCAAGCGCAGTTATCACGTTTGTATTTACGTCTCCAGCATCGATTCCCATCATAGTAACATGATTTGCAGCAACAATAGCATACGGGTTTTCTTTATGTTCCACTTGTATTTTTGCACACTGAGCATGTGCGGAGGGTACCTCCACCATTGCATCTTCGGCTATTGTATGTTTGGAGGATAAATCCATTATGGCTGCCTGTGCACCCTGTAACTCCTCCTTAAGTATTGTGATAACCTGCAAATTCTCAGCCTCCCTCCTATTCAAAAAAACGATGCAACCTTCTCTTAACTCACACGTTTTCCCTAATTCATGTACTCTCTGTTCCAATTCGCCTTTTTCCGTCACTAATTGTTCAATCTGCCTACGCGCTTGTGCATCTGCATTTTCAACCCTAATTAATATATCTTTTGTTATATTTTGTAGCTGCTGCATGAATTGCTTCCTTTCATCTATCCATTCTGATTCTTTCTGTTCAGAAATATGTTTCATCTTAAGAAGCATGCCTATCAAATTTGCTACCCTCTGTTTTCTGCCTTTTTTTGATTTATTACTTATAAGGCTGTTATGTGTATTACATTGTGTCAAAAGTTCATTAAATTGTTGTGTCAACCCACTTCCTTGTGTAGATTGAAATCTAATAGCCCCATGTTTAGCGATGAATAGCTCGATGGCCTCCATTGATATGCTAATTAGCAAGCCCTCTATACTGGAGCTGTAAAACCTGTTTTGGTTACACTGCACTACAGACAAACAGATAAGGCTATTCAAAGGTTTCGTTGCAAGCTAGCTTGTAGTCCCACAAAAGCTTACAACAAACAAAAAAAAAAAAAAACTCCTACCTGCTACCTGTAGTTCTACAGCCTACACAAGGCACATCCTAAGACACAAGGCAGACTCTTAATCAATGCCTTCCTGTTAGTCTGCAGGCCACATTGAACTTCTATTGGATCAGAGAGTTATGTCACTCTCACGTGAGTAGAAATAATAAAAAATGACAAAAAAAAAAAAAAAACACAAAAAAAAAATGACAAAAATAAAACTTCCAAAAATAAACTAACAATATCTCTATCACTTTTTTTTTTTCCTCAAAGATGTATGGTAATTCCTGTCAATTACTAACCCAGGGTGATCAGCCCTTACTCACCAGCCCTCTTGACCAGCTACAAGTATTCTAACACTTTGCATTAGCAATACAACATTTAACATATATATACATATCTCGGATAATAAAAAAAAAAAAAAGGTCTCACCAGATTTGTCGCGCGTCCGCTATCCGATGAAATATTTCACAAAATTTTTATGATCATCCAAGCGTGGTTTCAGAATTCGCGAGCCAGCGCCAATCTTGTCCACACGAGAGACGATTTTCAGTTCTGGGTGTCTTTGATTACCAGGACTCAAAACAAAAATACATTAGTCTGTGGATTCTGTGTAAAAATACATTCTACACGCCTTGGTGGGGTGCCATATGAAGTACGCGATATAATAATTATATCTAATATTATATCATCTACGTATAATTGTCTAGTCCCTATAATGTTGTTAGTCTGTTAAACCTATGAGCGCATGCTACTATTAGTATCACAATAATACGAGGTTAGCTATGAAACCAAACACAAACTACTGCTAGTAAATCACTATCTTATTTATTTCCCAAGAACCAGGAATGCTAACATAAAGTATTAAAAGACATTACAATATCACAAGGCTTACAATCAAATCATATAATACAAGAATATCAAAGATACTTATCACAGGGCCCTCCTTGTAGCCTCGAAAAATGGCCGCCAGACCATGAGGTGACCAGAGACATCCTCTCATGTCAGGGATTCCCAGCAAACAGAGAGAAGAGCTCTCTGCGAATTCCTTTTACCAAGCTCACTCATTCAAAACCCCCCCCCCCCCCTTGCCTTCATCCAATGAACACCAGCAAAAGGTGATCCAGGACACTCTCCTCTCAGGGGCTGTGCCTCTAGCCTGGAGCCGTCTTCACCGCAGGTGGGCCCAGCCATTGCTTCTGCTTGCAGCAAAACAGGAAGTGAACCGCAGAAATATTAAATCCAACACATGGGGAGGGGGCCACCTACACCAGTATGTTTTATATAATAATTGCATTTTAAACATGTTCTGTGCTTGCTTGTGACAAGCAAATAAAAATGTTTTATTTGTTTCATAATGTCTTTTGAGTTACAATTCTTTGTAACTATAAAGAAACTGCAGTAATTTTTCAATAGTTTAAAAAAAACTGTCACATGACACAAAAAATAGGTATCGGTAATTGGTATTGGCAAGTACTTGAGGAAAAGTATTGGTTCTCGTACTCGGTGTTAAAAAACTGGTATGGTTGCATCCCTAGAAAATAGCATTAAAGTGTTTGTCCAACCAAACTTTATTTATTTATTTTTTAGGATTTGAATATAGTGGGGAAGGATTAGAACCCATTGACTTTAACTATTATCTGAAACTCCATTACGGGGGTTTCTGCTCACTTTCTGTGCTACTGACAATGTTTTCACCTAACAAGAAGTTAGGGTAAATCTGGATGAAGCATACAATAAAGGACTTTTTAAGGACTAAAAAAAATTGAACTTGGCCAGACACAAATTGAATATTTCAGTACAAGATTTTTTTCTGTGCCTTGCTGATTGCTGCTTGTACAGATAATTTCTATCAATTTATAGCTTGAATCCAACGCAGCATGTATTGCCGTTTGGTAAATTTAGAGTTGGTTTGAACAGGAGAGTGAGTGTGGCTCATTGTTACAAGGCGGTACAAAAGTTTTCCATGATTGTTTTTTAACTCACCAATGACAGAGACTACCCTAAAAAGTTATTTGTGTGTTCATACTCTTATATAACATAGAAAGGAGCTTAACGCCAGCTTTTAAATATCATAACTGTTTTAAGGAAACTTTTACTTAAAGAAACAATGAAGATTTCATTGCAACATTTCTAATTCCTCTATTTTTTTGGCTTTTATTCCAACCTTTCTCCGTGAATACTTTAGTTGGCCATACATGGCACAAAATTCAGCCAGTACAGCAGGGACCAGACACATTTTAATCATCGTGTGGCCTGCACCGCATTAAAGAAGTTGATTCTTTTTTTAAGTCTGACAAAAGAACATGTTGGAAAATGTTTGTACTATCAATGGCTGCATGAAAAAAAAAAAAACCTAATCGTGTAAGGCCACCTTTGAGTCACTATCCAAGAACAAATATGCACATAAGAACAAAAAACCACAACCATGTGAATCGGACATGTTTACCAGCTTTGTTGCATACAGATTCATGAAAACTCCACAATAAACTCATCGTAGAGTCAAGGCGGCAGAGTGATATTTATATAAAGACTCCATTAGCAACAGTGAACTTCTTAACCACTTGTTGACCGGGCCATAGCCGAAAGACGGCTACAGTGCGGTCGGCTTATTCTGGGTGGACGTCCGTGGTACGTCCTCCCAGAATCTTGCTCCCGGGCGCCCCCTGGGGCGCGCACTTGGGAACATCTGTGACCGCCGGGTCCATAGGACCTGGTGCATCACGGATCACGGTAAACGACCGCTAAGAGCGGCCGTTTACCATGTGATCGCTCCGTCAAATGACGGAGCGATCACATGTAAACAAACCGTAAACAAACACGTCATGACGCCGGTTCCTCCCTCCCCTCTCTGTAATGATCGGTACTGTGAGAGGGGAGAAGCGGAGAGGGGGAGAGATGGCAGCAGCACTGTGGGCTGGATGTGTAGTGCCCACAGCGCTGCTCTGTGCAATACTCTGCCAACACTGTGCAATACTCTGCCAATGCTGTGCAATACTCTGCAATACTCTGCCAATGCTGTGCAATACTCTGCCAATACTCTGCAACACTGTGCAATACTCTGCCAATGCTGTGCAATACTCTGCAATACTCTGCCAATGCTGTGCAATACTCTGCCAATACTCTGCAACACTGTGCAATACTCTGCCAATACTCTGCAACACTGTGCAATACTCTGCAACACTGCAATACTCTGCCAATACTCGCCAATACTCTGCCAATACTCTGCCAATACTCTGCAATAAATTTTAATAGAAACAAAGAATTTTTTATATATTTTTTTACTGAATTTTCCGTCTTTTTTGATTTATAGCGCAAAAAATTAAAAACCCAGCTTTGATTAAAAACCACCAAAAGAAAGCTCTATTTGTGTGAAAAAAAGGACAAAATTTTGATTTGGGTACAGTGTTGCATGACTGAGTAATTGTCATTCAAAATGTGAGAGCACCGAAAGCTGAAAATTGGTCTGGTTAGGAAGGGGGTTTAAGTGCCCAGTGGTCAAGTGGTTAAAGCTACAGAACACAGAATTCACGTTTCTATACTGCCATTTTGCTGCCTTTTTCCCCTAATAAACACGATTTCCCCACCCATAAAAACACCCTTTCCTTTACTTAAATTTACATTTAAGCCACTTAGTGAAGTGAAATCAGAAGCATGGTGTTTCCATCTATAGGCAATAGTTGATTGAAACTCCTGATTTGCATGTTTGCTGTTGACAAGCTTTGGATGTTTTTGAAAGACGATGGGACGAGTCCTTATTTATCTGGCATTTATGTGACTGGCGTAAGCAGTCTGGACGGGCCTTCCATGGTACACCACTTTGGGTTACTCTGCTGATGGGGACATTTGACTTTACTGACTTGTATACATTTTCCAGGTCAGTATCCAAAAAGTAATCAAGTCAGGATGACGGCCAAAAAAATAAATTTTTAGGGGGACAGCATCGGCAGCCCTAGCTCAGTAACCTTCTATAAAGAGAAATATCAATATGTTCCCAATAATTTTTCTTAATAATGAACAACTTTTAAAACCAGTCAAAATATTATTGTTTTATTTGGCTTTTATTATTTTTCTTACAATTTTTTTTTTTTTACGTATCAAATATAACTAAGTATAAAATATACTTGCACAATACAGTATAAAAACAACATTAAACTGAAAACTATATTATAAAACAGAATAATATATTACTAGGGCCTTTGACAGAAATAAAGTTACCTGTGCAACATTTTTCTCCTAGGACACCAATCCAATCATTCCAATTGATAGAAAGTTGCCAAACTCATTGTTCTCTGCACAGACCTATGTTCCTGCTGCATGTGGCATTTTCTGATCATAGTGCACTTCAATACAGCACAGCCACATGTAAAAATGCCCATTGTACTCAGTCATTCAGATACAATATTGTCTATGATGTACAACGTACTAACCTGTTTCCTCGAAAATAAGACAGTGTCTTATATAAATTTTTACTCTCAAAGATGCGCTCGTCTTATTTTCAGGGGAGACCAAGAAGAACCCCCTGAATGGGACTTTGACAGACCACCAACACATGCGATGAAACTATAAAATACAGTGTTTATTAATACAAAAAATATAAAAAAACAGACGACTAGCATCTGAGCAATATACAATACAGTACAAGAAAAAATTAGAACATCACAACAAAACTTGTGCTCTCATAGGGGTAGGACACCCCAAAACCTGAAGCGTTTCCAGTTTTGCTTGAAAACTTACATCAGGGGTGGAGAGTAAGATGAGATACAGTGTAATTACAGCTCATGATGGAGTCAATCCTCAATAAGATATAAACGTATCAGATGGAGATGCAGCTGGACCCCAGAACAAGATCCCTAGTGAATCATGCCCAGGAAATTGGTACGCCCCTCCGCAGAGTATACAAGCTGCTGTGAATTCTAAGTTAAGAATCCACCACCTCCTTAAGATTGTAGGGGGTAGAGTAAAACTCCCACCAACGTGGATCCAAGCCTCAAATATGGCCCCCAGGAGGTCCCCTGTTTGTTTGGACCCCTTGTTGGAAACACCAGAAAGGAGGTCCTGTAAAGCGTCACGCCTTGATCAGATACAGCCCACTTAGAATTCACACCAGCTTGTATACTCTGCGGAGGGGTGTACCAATTTCCTGGGCCTGTATTTTATAGTTTCATCGCATGTGTTGGTGATCTGTCAAAGTCCCATTCAGGGGGTTCTTCTTGGTCTATACATAGGAATGGGACAACCACACTGCCATTGCTGACACAATGGGAGCCCTTTTTTCTTGTATTTTCAGGGGATGTCTTATTTTTCCATGAAGAAGAATACCGTACACATTTATTGATTCCCCCCCCCCTCATATCCACCCTGTGTCATTTTAAGTGAGTCCCCTCCCCCCACCCCTGTGCCAGTGGACAGTGGATTATTTAGTCTCTCCCCCCTCCCACCTTCACCAGACATCCCCCCCCCTTTATCAGACATTCCCCCCCCACTTCAGTCACCCCTGTGTTTCTGTGGCGGCCAGATTCCACACAATGTGCCCGACTCCTGCCCCGCGTGACTCACTCACTGTCTAATTGTGAGTCAGCCAGACTCCGTCAGGTTAGAGCGAGCAGCAGGTGGCAGCTTGTTCTGGCGGCGGTGCAGGCTCGTCATTCCAGAGAGCTGGCCGCAGCTCACTTATTTAAAGAGACCTCGCACTGCCTGAACAGCTCCGGCTGAACTGTGGCCAATCAGCGAGCTGCGAGGCGGAGCCCGTCGCTACAGTCCAGAGGAGTCAGACGCCTTACGGTAGCTTCAGGGGCCTTCTGTTCTGGGCTGGCCTTATTATTGGGGGGTGCCTTATATTACAGCAAGAGGCAAAACTGGAAGTAGGTCTTATTTTCGGGGGATGTCTTACTTTCGGGGAAAGACGGTATGCTAGTAAGCAACTAAAAACCTTTGGTGCAACTAAGCTCCTAAAATAGTACAATCAGTAAATTTTTCCACGGTAACCCTTAGCAACAAACCAGACTTTGGTCAGCTCAAGTTAAATAAGATTGAGCAATAAAGAAGTTAATGTAATTGGCTCTTTCCTTTATTTAATGGACCTAATACAGGCAGTCCCCGAGTTACGAACGACTCCTACTTACGAACGGCCTCAAATGCCGGCCACTTGTGCTCCACACTGGTACTGGATACCTTTCGAGCACCTACGGACACATCCTACACTGCCATACTATGCCCCAGATAACATAACAAGCGCCCGGAACATCCCACATCCATGCACAGGTGGCAGTTACACTTACAAATGCAGTGTTCTGACAGGAAGTTACACTTACAAATGCAGTGTTGCGACTTATGAACAACTTCGACTTACGAAATTTTAGTTGGTCTACCTGACCGTTGTTTGGTTTTAACAGAACCCCTCATTTTCCACTTCTTGATTAGAGTTTGAACACTGCTGATTGGCATTCTCAATTCCTTGGATATCTTTTTATTTCCCTTTCCTGTTTTATACAGTTCAACTACCGTTTTCCGCAGATCCTTTGAAAATTCTTTTGCTTTCCCCATGATTCAGAATCCAGAAATGTCAGTGCAGCACTGGATGAAAGATGCAAGGGTCTGTCAGGAGTCCAGAAACTCATTGACCTTTTATACACACACACTAATTACAAGCAAAGAGATCACAGGTGAGGATGGTTACCTGTAATAGCCATTCAAAGCCATTTATGTTAACTTATGTGCATGTTATCAGGCCAAAATCACCAGGGTATGTAAATTTTTGATCAGGGTCATTTTGGTAGTTTGTGTTGTCATTATGATTTAAAAAGAGTAAACACAGTTGATTGATAATAAATGGCTTCAGCCAAACACTAACCATGAGTGAAAGAAAAGTTTTTGTGTTATCATTCATATTCTCTGAAAAATGGCCAAGAAATCATAAATTCTGCCAGGGTATGTAAACTTACTCACAATTGTATACAGTATTACTATTATCATCTTTAAGACAGTTGTTTCATAATAAGTATATAATGTTCTGTATTGTGACAGCCATTTATCGTTGTATATCTACATTTCTGGCTTGTGGCTATGGCTTAGTTTGTCCACTAAGGCTGGGGGAAGACTGATTTGTATATTGCTGTGGTACACAACCAGGGTTTGATGTAGACATTAGCTGCTGATCCAAAACCGATGAGAAGACCTTTAGAATAGACATTTGAGTGGACAAAAGTTCTTCTGGAACTTTTCTTAAAAACTGAATTAGATTTGTGGCAAAACTTGCATCTCCATCTTTGGTTTGCTGCTGCAATTGGTACTGTAAGGTTTGCAGCTGAGAATTCAGAACCCGCAAATTTGTCTGAATTTCTTCTAAAGACCTGTGTCTCGGAGAGGTGTTCTCAGGCAGAATCAGATCACTTTCCCTGCTTGCTGGAGGTGAAATTAGAGATGCTGCAGGTGATTCCATTTCCATTCTGTCTACATTCTCACCTTCAGTGCTTTGCATTTCTCTGCTGCTCTCTGAACAAGATTCACACAATTCAGTTTGTATATCATCATGGCCCTCACCTCCACAGCTTTCCGCTTTCCTGTTGCTCTCTAAAGATGATTTAGCCAATTCACTTTGCATTCCATTGTGGTCTTCATCTCTAGAGCTTTCTATTTCTTTGTCGTTTACGGACAATGAAGATGTTCTGGAACATTTTGCATCCACTTTATGATGGCCTTCATCTCTTGTGCATTGCCCTATTTGCCTGGTCTGATTCTTCCCACACACGCACGGACTTCTCCAGCGGATAATCCGCCGGCCAAAAGTCCGCGGGACTTTTGAAAATGAACGGACTTCAGGTGATCCAGATTCCATCCCATCAGGGTTTTCATCTCTGATGATTTCCCCTTGGTCCTCTACTTCTGTACACCCCCAGACGGCGGCGACGACAACACAATCTGAATCACTTTCATTGCATGTCTCTCTGCTATTAGTTCTGGAACTAATATTTGCCTGGTCATCTGTGAAATAAATACACAATGACATAAAGAGTCATTTTTATTAGACTTTGGATGTAAAGCACAACCACCAAAACCTTTGCCATGTAACCTCTGCAATTCTGCTCTTTGCAGATAAGGGTATTTACTAGATGCAAGTAACACTTACTACACTAGTCTATACTCTACACCTACTACACCAGGGATATGCAATTAGAGGACCTCCAGCCACAAGCATGACACCCAGAGGCAGAGGCATGATGGGACTTGTTTTGCAACAGCTGGATGTCCCCTAATTGCATAGCCCTGTACTACACTCTACTGCTAGCCTTGAATTCTGTCCCCCCAAGGATCACAGAACACCTTCTTTGCTATGCCTTTCTTCCTTCTGAGAGAGCCAGGACCTAAACAAGGTGCTTCTGCAAAGAGACTGGTCACTGAAGATCACAGACGTAATGCACATTGGTACTATCTCATAAGAACAATTCATTATTTTACATGTATGTATGTATGTATGTATGTATGTATGTGAGTTTTCGTATATGTGTTGCTAGAAATAGTTTTATTTTAAAGTGGTTATAAACCTTTTTTTTATTATTGAAATAATAAACAGGTTTATACTTACCTGGTCTTTGCAATGTTATTGTACAGAGTGGACCCAATTTTCCTCTTCTGGGGTCCCCTACTGGCGCTCTAGGCTCCTCCTCTTCTCTGTGTTCCACCATAGGAATCCACTTCCTATGGTGGCACATGTGTGGTCGCACTCCTGAGCTTTGCTCTGTGTATCCATTGACACACACAGCGCAGCTTGGCCCTGCCCACTGCTCACTGAATTTGATTGACAGCAGCAGGAGACTGTCCTGTGTGAAAGGCAAGAGAGAAGAGAGCCACTGCAGATGGGTGCAGCGCTGGATTGAGTGAGGTAAGTATTTGGGGGGGGGGGTGAGGGGGCGATACAGATACTGGAACATTTTTTTTAACTTAATAGAGGGAAAGCAAAGTGGATGTAAATCTGATTCATTAAATTTGACCTGGGCACATATATATGTATTGTTTACTTATCTCTCTCCAAAGCACTGAGTTCTGTGATTTTCTGCTGCTCTTTTCTTCTGTTATCAGCATGATAACTTCTGACAAGTTCTCTGACACAGGAGATAAAAGCAGCTGAAAATTTGTGTTGGGTAAGTGCTATAAATAGATTAGCAGTGAGCTGGTCTAGTCACAGCACAGCTCTGCAAGTATATTTGTTCCTCTGCCTGTGTGGAGGGGGGGGGGAGTGTGTGCCTTTCCTCCAATCAGCTCACACACAGTGCATACCACAAATTTAAAAAAGTGAAAAATCATAACACATACAGTACACTGTAATCTTACAGATTACATTACTGTATGAAATTATTTCAATTCCCTTCGTCCAGTGCCCTGCATGCAGTTTTATTTTATATATACTGTTCTTTCTTCCTGGAAACTGGAGATTGTCCGTAGCAACCAAAAAGTGTCCCTTTATGTCAAAAGTGGTTTTAGACCAGCTAGAAAACAGCAATAGTAAATTAGAACACTTGCAGAATTGAGCGATAGTGAATCGTGGGGAAATTAATTTTATTATTATTTTTTATAATTAATTTATATTTATTTATTATAATTAATAAAATTTTTGTTTCAAACTTTATCATACCCGGGATATCTACTAGACTCTTGTTTGGACAGATTTAAGTGTGTTATTGCTAAGAATTACAGGCCTACAATATAAAATGCCAAATTTCTATGCAAAATAATTGTACCGCTTTGAGATGCAAAAATCTGACATAATCATACCGTCAGGGAGGTTAAGGTAACAATATTTTCCTTTTAGAACCACTTTAACTGAATAAATTATTTCACTCATTAACATCTTTTACATAAGGTAAGAGGTTTAACAAATCAAGAGTATTGAAGGCCAGAAGCCATCAATCTTTATTTTGGTTTTATTAGAGTAAGGATGTGTGTTAATTACTACTAAATAACCTGTCCTGCCCATCCAAAATTGATATTTTAATTATAGGTAGAACCAATAGAGTCAACTATTGACTTCTTATATGTCTTGGATATTTCAACATCAAGACCAACTTGCTATGGTTTGTGACTCTATTTCTACATCTTCTACATTTGTCTACATTACCTTTTGTTATTCTGAAGAAATCCCTGTTTGTTCCTCTGTGCTGAGTGGGTCTAATGGGTGTGGTTTCATAATTATCAATCAGTTGTGCAGCTGCAGGGCTCTAATGAGGAAATCTGCTGGGCCTGCATCCCTTTAGACGTGTTCCTATTGGAAGTATCTCACCAAAAATTAATTTTTTGTTGCAGGGGATGCCAGAAATCTGACTTGTATTTTAGGCAGACTTCTGTGAAAATTGGTGAGCCAATCACACAAGCAGGAAATGATGTTTCTGGGGTGTGTTCAGTACACATTCTGTATACAGAACACCTCCAGATAGCCAAATTGCATTGCATTTTCAGAAAATTACAGTGGCTGCAGATTGAAAAGGAAAGGTATTTTTTAATAACATTTAATTACAATATGACTTGTGTGGCAATTGTATACACTATATTATATTTTTTCTTTATTTGCTATTTTTTTTTCCCCACAAAAGTGGAGTTACCTTTTAAAGACGATAAAAACAGTGCTCCCACATCACTAATAAACAAACTGTCCCTACCTCATTGTGAAGAAAATATACTCTGTTAGTGGAACCTATTCCATTAAATCAAATAACACCCTTTGTGATAGTTCCTGTGTTATATATACAGACCATTTTTTTTTTTATAGAATATATAAAAAATATGCTATATACATTTTTACCTTCTGTTCCACTCATAAAATTAGCAAAACGTCCACTTGCTTGGAGAAAGGCAAATGCTTGCTCAAAGTCTGAAGATAAAAATAATTAGAAGGTCAACAGGAGTTATTCAGACCCAAAAAAGGTTAACTGGTAAATTTGTTAATGCCCAACTCTGGGCACAGACAAGAAAAAATACCCTTGTAGTGGGCTCCACTGAGCTGCAAGGGTTAAATGCTTGCTAAATCAAGAAGAGGCAGCATTACGTGGGAGAGTCCACGAGGGTATTTTTCTGTTGTGGTTGGAGTCGGGCTTTAATGTTTTTTTGCAGTCAGATAACTGGAAAGTGAGGAATATCTCCTTGGTTTCATAAAGGTTTAAAGTCTACTGCATGTTCCCCATTATGGAACCTATCAGAAATGTGCTATATACAGTATCTCACAAAAGTGAGTACATCCCTCACATTTTTGTAAATATTTTATTATATCTTTTCATGTGACAACACTGAAGAAATTACACTTTGATATCATGTAAAGTAATGAGTGTAGAGCTTGTATAACAGTGCAAATTTGCTGTCCCCTCAAAATAACTCAACACACATCCATTAATGCCTAAACCGCTGACAACAAAAGTGAGTACACCAATAAGTGAAAATATCCAAATTGGGCCCAATTAGCCATTTTCCCTCCTCGGTGTCATGTGACTTGTTAGTTTTACAAGGTCTCAGGTGTGAATGGGGAGCAGGTATGTTAAATTTGGTGTTATCGCTCTCACGCCCTCATAATGGTCACTGGAAGTTGAACATGGTACCTCATGGCAAAGAAGTCTCTGAGGATATCAAAAAAAGAATTGTTGCTCTACATAAAGATGGCCAAGGCTACAAGAAGATTGCCAAGACCCTGAAACTGAGCTGCAGCACGGTGGCCAAGACCATATAGCGGTTTGCTGAAGACAAGCAGACTAAGGACATGGATTACTGGAACCATGTCCTGTGGTCTGATGAAACCAAGATAAGCTTATTTGGTTCAGATGGTGTCAAGCATGTGTTGCGACAACCAGGTGAGGAGAACAAAGACAAGTGTGGCTTGCCTACAGTCAAGCATGGTGGTGGGAGTGTCATGGCCTGGGGCTGCATGAGTGGTGCCAGCACTGGGGAGCTACAATTCCTTGAGGGAACCATGAATGCCAACATGTACTCTGACATACTGAAGCAGAGCATGATCCCCTCCCTTCGGAGACTGGGCCGCAGGGCAATATTCCAACATGATAACGACCCCAAACACACCTCCAAGACGACCACAGCCTTGCTAAAGAAGCTGAAGGCAAAGGTGATGGACTGGCCAAGCATGTCTCCAGACCTGAACCCTATTGAGCATCTGTGGAGCATCCTCAAACAGAAGGTGGGGCACAAGGTCTCTAACATAAACCAGCTCCGTGATGTCGTTATGGAGGAGTGGAAGAGGACTCCAGTGGCAACTTGTGAAGCTCTAGTGAACTCCATGCCCAAGAGGGTTAAGGCAGTGCTGGAAAATAATGGTGGCCACACGAAATATTGACACTTTGGGCCCAATTTGGACATTTGTAACCAGCGGTTTAGACATTAATGGCTGTGTGTTGAGTTATTTTGAGGGGACAGCAAATTTACACCGTTAGACAAGCTGTACACTCACTACTTTACATTCTAGCAAAGTATAATTTCTTCAGTGTTGTTACATGAAAAGAAATGATAAAATATTTACACAGATGTGAGGAGTGTACTCCCTTTTCTGAGATACTGTATGTATATGTACAATATATATAATAAAAAATTGAAGGTTTTGGTTTCCTTGTAGCCAGGACAAACAAAAGAGAAAGAAAACGCTGAGCGGCAATCAACATTTTATATGGGGAAGTGAAGGATACTTTATTATGATATATTTTAAAGTCAAACTCTAGGTAGATATAAAATGAATGCAGCTCTGTATGCATCAATGTAGCATCAAACGTACATTTTTTCTAACCATGTAGGTACCTACATTTTTATTGGTGTTTTGCAGTGCTCATGTGCTAAAAAAAAGCCATGTTTATAGAAAAGAGCAGAGTAACAGAAAGATAGGCTCATCAGTTGCTGCTTTTCCTTTTTCTGTCCGTTCCCAGGATGAGGGTGGGAAGGAGACCTGTAAGTGAAACTGCAGCAAAGTTCAGGTCCCCTTCTAGACAGGGCAGTGCTGTGTGGCAGAGCTGTGTATATCTCAGAACTGGATAAACAGAAATGCAACTCCTTTAACAGACACTCCTTTATATGTATTTCATGTGTGAATTAAGCTATTAGCCCAGAGTTCAGCTTTAAAGTAAATAATAAAAGAAAGACAAATCTATCCCCTGAAAAACAATGTAAATTTAGTGTAAATGGACACAAACGTAAAGTAGAACTAAAGGAAAAAAAAAAAAAAAAAATTTGAATAGAGTAAGGGAGGATTATAACTCGTGCTGGGTTGTTTTTTTACCATTTGTGTCTCATTGGGGAGATTTCCCTTCACTTTCTATCCCAAAAGACTAAACAGGAAGTGAGAAGAAATCCCTCCAGTGTGAGGGAATCCCTTGTTGTCGCCAACACTAGTGTCTCAAATGTAAATTTTTCCCTCTAATGCACTAATACCATTATTTAAAACCAAGTATGAGTACCAATACTTTTTCTTAAAGTGGTTGTAAACCCTAGCAAAAAGAAAAAAAAACCCTGCAAGACAAAAGGCATAATGAGCTAGTATGCATAGCATATTTGCTCATTATGAATTACTTACCTGAGATCGAAGCCCCTGCAGCCATCCTCGTACACCGCTCCGGCGTCTGACATCGCTCCCAGAGTTACTCTCGGGCATCGCGGGCCCTGGCGCCGTGATTGGCCGGAGCCGCGATGACATCACTCCCGCGCATGCGCGTGGGAGCCGCCAGTAACGGCACACTCTCTGAAGCAACGGCAAGTACGTGCCATTGCTTCAGTTTGCTTCAGTGCGCATGTGCCGATGACATCGGCACATGCAAATACAGGGATATCTCCTAAATCGTTCAGGTTTAGGGGATATCCAGGGTAGCTAGAGGTAAGCCTTATGCCCCGTACACACGGTCGGAAATTCCGACCACAAAATCCGTCAGATTTTTTCCTACGGATTTTGTCCGACACTGCATACACACGGTCGGACAAAGTTGTCGGAAAATCCGATCCTTCTGAACTTGATGACGTTTGTTGCGTACGACAGAATTACGTAGAGGCTAGTAGCCAATAGCTTTGGTCTTATAATGTGATCTGAGCATGCGTGGCACTTTGTCCGTCGGAATTCGCTACACACGATCGGAAAACGTCCTATCGGACTTTGTTGTCGGAAAATTTGAGTGCAGGATCTCAAATTTTTTCAGTCGGAAATTCCGATGGAAAAAGTCTGATGGAGCCCACACACGGTCGGATTTTCCATCGGAAATTCCGACCGTGTGTACGGGGCATTATTATAGGCTTACCTGTAGCAAAAAGTGTGTTGTAAGGGTTTACAACCACTTTAAGTACTCGCCGACACCAATTACCGACATGTATTTTTAGTGTCAAGTGACAGTTTTTTAGGGCTCGTTAACGCCATACATGCATGGAAACTGATGGGAAAACCGCACAGATTTCATTTGCAGAGACATCAGTTTTCATGTGCGTTTCAGTGAGTTTTTACAGCCTGTTCACATATGTTCGGGCCAGCCACAGTGCGATTTGAATGAGAGTCCTGTGCGATTTCTGTCTGATTCAAGTGCGATTGCTAATCTTATACACTACAATTTGCATTGGAATCGCACAAGAAATCGCACCACTGCAAACTGGCCCGCACATATGTGAACCGAGTATCGGTTTTAGTAGTGGAGCATTTGTACACTTGTGCAAATGCTTAGTATCGGCACTGATACCGATACAGGTATTGGTGCAACGCTTCCCCCCTCTACTACTTCCAAAAGTTGGATTTTTTTTCACTTTTACTTTTTTACTGTTACTTTACAACAGTAAACATGACAAATAGAGAGGGTTAATCTCCCTAACGGGGGCATAGGAAGAAGTAAAAACAGGTGTTCTAATTCCTCCCCACTCTATCCAAAACGAAAAAAACGTTTTTCCTTCGGTTTTAATTTACTGTTGGATAGTTAAATGTATTTTCTTAGTAATTATTAGCAGCAATAATAATAATACCTCTGTCCTTGGGCTCTTCGTGAACAATCGTGTGAGAGACCGATTTCATGTAACATGTTACCAAGGTTAGCAAGAATTCTCGACATTTGTTCTCTCGGCACAAATCCCAGAAAGCTTGAGCTGCTATAAACATATTCAAAATTATTAGAATTTTGTTATAAGAAAATGATGAATGAGAAGGCAATGTGCAAAATTCAAAGTTCAGGAACCCTACGCCACCAATCAGAAATTATCCTACAAAACAATATAACCTGCCCAAATCTAAGGAAAGCCAAAATGTGATCCAACGAATAGAATATTTCTCTCTGGTGTGAATTGTGTTTGTAGTTTGCAATTAAAAGGGGTTAATGGTTTTACCATGTAAAGTTCCATCAAATGGTCTTTGGCATTATTTTTTTTAATATAATTTTTTTTTATAAAACTGACTTTTTAATGATTTTCAAAATAGGTGCAGAATAATATGGGGTTGATTTACTATAACTGGAGAGTGCAAAATCTGGTGCAAGTGGGCATGGTAGCCAATCAGCTTCTAACTTCAGCTTGTTCAATTAGGCCCCATTCACACTTGTGCGACTTGTCATGCAACTTTGGACATCAAAGTTGCATGGCAAGTCATTTCCCGTGTTTTCCAATTATAGCCATTCATATACATGCGACTTAAAGTTGCAGCAACTTCAAAGTAGTTCATGCACTACTTTGGTCCGACTTTCATGCAGATTGAGGGTCATAGACTTCAATGTTAACCCTCAAAAGTTGCATGAAAGTCATACCTGAATGTTATACAATGCGACAGTTGCCCATTATCACTTGTCAAAGCCAAAGTCGTAGCCAAGTTGTACCCATTCAAAGTTGCATCAAAGTTGCATCAAAGCTGCATCAAAATTGCCCCAAAGAGTCAAACAAGTGTGAATGCAGTCGTAAAGCGGAGGTCCGCCAAATTTTTTTTTGTAAAAGTCAGCAGCTACAAATACTGCAGCTGCTGACTTTTAAAATAAGGACACTTACCTGTCAGGGCACCCACAATGTCCTCACCCGAAGCCGATCTCTCCCTCGGCTCTCGGGTGCTGCCGCCGCCATCTTCGGTAAGGGAATCAGGAAGTGAAGCCTTGTGGCTTCACTTCCTGGTTCCCTACTGCGCATGCGCGTGTCATGCTGCACAATCCGAATGGTCCCTGCTGTCTCTGGGACCCATGTGTGTCCCAGCAGACAGCGCGGGGGGACGGGAAGAGGTGTAGATTCCTGCGGGAGTCTATGCCTGGAAGTGGGTGCAAATACCTGTCTTGGACATCACTAAGGGAGCTAGGGAGGAGGTGGAATCCTTATGGGTAGAGCTCCAATGGGATGAAGCTAAGGGGAAAATAATACTGGGAGTATGCTATAGGCCCCTCTATCCTGAGGGAGGAAGGGGAGACAGATCTCCTATCACAATTTGGATTAGCAGGAAGGATGGGAAGTGTTATCATAATGGGGGATTTTAATTATCCAGACATAGACTGGGCGGAGGGAACCACGCATTCATCTAAGGCTCGCCAGTTCCTAAATGTCTTGCAGGACAATTTTATGAGTCAGATGGTAGACACACCAACTAGAAATAAAGCGTTACTGGATCTACTAATTACCAACAATACAGACCAGATCACGGATGTGGAAATACAGGGCAATAACAGCGATCACAGGTCAATTGGCTTCAGTATAAATCACACAAATAGGAAACATAAGGGGAAAACAAAGACACTGAATTTCCAAAGGGCCAACTTCCATGAAGGAAAGGATTCCCCCACTGTGGGGTTTTTAGGCAGCTTGCGACAAATGGAGTCGAGAAAGGTATATAAAGTAAAATAGTTTATTCAAAAATGGGTATAACAAAATAAATAAATTAGGACATGAGCTCCAGTGCAGAACAATTAAAACATGGATATATAATGCGGACTTGTCAAAACTATTAACCACATGTACAATGTAAATCATGGGGTAGTAGGATGACCCTGACGCGTTTCAACCCACTAGGGGTCTTCTTCAGAGGAGTACGTCCACTAGAAGAAACATACTGTCAATATATTTATCACAATATCGTTGCAGTTAGGCAATAATCTATGATGCAGTAATGTTTAGTATAGTTACCAAAAAAGGCATATATCCAAAAGGTAAAAATGAGGAAAAAGTCCTCCCACGTGGAGAATCCTTAATGAAGAGGTGTTTCTCATCTCACCCGGAGGACGCCAGGGTGTTCTAGGTCTGCCAATGAAACCACATGGACCAGTGTTTCCAAGCGTGTCTTACGAGGAGTCACACTATAATCCCCCTTCCTCCTTCCGTCGGAATCGGCGGAGGTGTCAGAGGGAAAAGAGGTGCAATCAGATGGAGGTAAGGATAATACTGGCCCAACCTATAATGGGGATTTTGAACAAAAGGGACTGTGTTAGGTCTGTTGTACTGGAACATTCTATATGCAGTCTCATAGGTTATTAAACTATTCCCATGGCCGTATTTTATGTGCCAGGGATCCATGACATGGGTGTGCCAGTGTTGGGAATCCATGCAAGGTGGTGAGGTATAGTGTCGGTATCACCAAAGGAGTGCCAAGACAGAAAGGATATGAATACGAAAATAGAAAAGTGAATGTGATGCGGTGAGTGTGAAGGAATGTGAAAGGTGTGGTGAGATAGTGTGTGAATGAAAGCAAGGGAGGGGGTGCAGGGAATGACGTATGATAGCAAGAACTGCGTCAACGAGAATAGTATAGCTGCGGCGGGGCTGAATGTGACAAGCAAGAATGGAATTGAAAGTAGAGGGTGAAAAATGAAGATGATGATAGATGTGAAAAATGTGTGAAAATAGGGAAATATAAAGAGAAAAAAAAAAAAAAAAAAAAAAAAAATGTGTTGTATGGTGAAAAGAAAGGCAAAAACAAAAACTAAAGCAGACCCAAATGCAACACACAATGCTGTGATGAATGATCAAGGATTGTGAAATGAAGTGGAAGGGGAGGGAATGTTGTATGGTAGGTAGGGGGAGAAAAGAGTGGGGGGGAGGGAGAGAATATATAGGAAAAGGATTGTATAGAATGTTGTGCGGATGCATCTGTAGCGCCTAAGATGTATCCTTGGGGAATTAGGTGCAAGGAGTGTGACAGGTGCTAATGGAAATAGGTGGGGATGGGGACACACCAGAGTTACCTATGTGGTTAAAGTAGGAGAGATGGATGCCACAGTCCACTGTTTGGGGGTAATATAGTAATGGTCAAATTGCTGGTAATTAGCTCCAGAAAGATGGTCACAAATACAGTGGCCCCTTATTTGCATAAGGGTGGCACAGTCTATGAGTAGATAGAAATGGAGGTAAAGATTAGTGGACATATTTAAGTGTGTCAATATTAAGCGGTCAAACGCAAACATTAGACACAGGGTACATACCTTGTAAAGACAGTCAAATTGTATACCTCCTCTTGCTGGGGCAGTGGGAATAAAGTGTGTTTCCACTGGCCCAGCATATATAGGGCAGATGGGGAAATTAGGTTAATTGAAAAGTTCCCACAGGTGTGTGTAACCTGAAATTGGTCCACCCCCATGGGAGGATTCACATAGGTATATACGGCCAGAAATAAATCCTAACTCCACTGGCTGCTGTTGGCCGCCTTGCAGGGCGGCCATAGTGTGGCTTCCCCGGCGTCCCTAGAGACCGTTGGTCCGTAATTACGTCATCCCCGACGTAAATAACATGACGTGCGTGCATCGTGCGCACATGCGAGGCCACGCACATGCGCACTAGGGCACGCCGTCCGGGGATGTCTAGGGACGCCGCCGGCAAGGAGAATAGTCCCGATTGGGTGCCTGGGACCAGCCCGGGATTAGCCAATCAGAGACAAAAGGAGGAGCTTAACAGGTGGAAAATAGCGATCCCCCTCCCCCTTGCCGTGAAGGCATGCTGGTTGACAAAGGGCCACGGGTTGGGCGGGCATGAGGGCAGGTCCAGGGTGGAGGAAACACCTATAACCAAGGATAAAACGGATATAAAGAATATATAGAAAATATAAAGTTGATCTGTCTATGACTCTAATGGGACATAAGTATATGACCACAGAGGGCACTGCGTAACTCGGGCCGTATTAAGACAGAATTTGCTCCTTAGTCGCTGATCTGTGGGCAAAAAAATATATATATATTGCAAAATTGTTTGTTTTGATTATAGCAATACTAGTTAAGTTATACATACAGATACAGGAGCTATTGGTATACTAATGAATATCAAACGGTTGTACAAGACGTCATGATATAATATGATATGGTAAATTACTACTCAATCATTCCTAATGAGACGCTATAAAGGTGGATCGTGTAGTTAGAAGGCCAGGTCGTGATTGCGCACAGGTGCGGTTAAACGCCCTGCGCAGGCATGATCGGCTGTACCCGCGTGCCAACAACCTGGCTTGAAGTTTGCTTGCCTCAAGTCTGAAAAGGGAATCGTTGGAGCAGTCGTAGCTCAACAACATTCCCTCCCCTTCCACTTCATTTCACCATCCTTGATCATTCATCACAGCATTGTGTGTTGCATTTGGGTCTGCTTTAGTTTTTGTTTTTGCCTTTCTTTTCACCATACAACACAATTTTTTTTTTTTTTTTTTTTTTTTCTCTTTATATTTCCCTATTTTCACACATTTTTCACATCTATCATCATCTTCATTTTTCACCCTCTACTTTCAATTCCATTCTTGCTTGTCACATTCAGCCCCGCCGCAGCCATACTATTCTCGTTGACGCAGTTCTTGCTATCATACGTCATTCCCTGCACCCCCTCCCTTGCTTTCATTCACACACTATCTCACCACACCTTTCACATTCCTTCACACTCACCGCATCACATTCACTTTTCTATTTTCGTATTCATATCCTTTCTGTCTTGGCACTCCTTTGGTGATACCGACACTATACCTCACCACCTTGCATGGATTCCCAACACTGGCACACCCATGTCATGGATCCCTGGCACATAAAATACGGCCATGGGAATAGTTTAATAACCTATGAGACTGCATATAGAATGTTCCAGTACAACAGACCTAACACAGTCCCTTTTGTTCAAAATCCCCATTATAGGTTGGGCCAGTATTATCCTTACCTCCATCTGATTGCACCTCTTTTCCCTCTGACACCTCCGCCGATTCCGACGGAAGGAGGAAGGGGGATTATAGTGTGACTCCTCGTAAGACACGCTTGGAAACACTGGTCCATGTGGTTTCATTGGCAGACCTAGAACACCCTGGCGTCCTCCGGGTGAGATGAGAAACACCTCTTCATTAAGGATTCTCCACGTGGGAGGACTTTTTCCTCATTTTTACCCCATGATTTACATTGTACATGTGGTTAATAGTTTTGACAAGTCCGCATTATATATCCATGTTTTAATTGTTCTGCACTGGAGCTCATGTCCTAATTCATTTATTTTGTTATACCCATTTTTGAATAAACTATTTTACTTTATATACCTTTTCTCGACTCCATTTGTCGCAAGCTGCCTAAAAACCCCACAGTGGGGGAATCCTTTCCTTCTTGTATCCTATAGGGGTGAGCAGCACTCTCCACACCCTCGGGTATGTGTCTTTTCTCTGTTGTTTAAAAAATTTGGTGGCTAAACACCTCTCCCCCTTCCCAGACACACGAGAGTTTATCAAAAGAATATCAAAATGTCAAAAAATTACAACAAGTAAGTAAACGATCCCTATAGGATACAAGAAGGAAAGGATTCCCCCACTGTGGGGTTTTTAGGCAGCTTGCGACAAATGGAGTCGAGAAAGGTATATGAAGTAAAATAGTTTATTTCGACAAAATGGGTATAACAAAATAAATAAATTAGGACATGAGCTCCAGTGCAGGACAATTAAAACATGGATATATAATGCGGACTTGTCAAAACTATTAACCACATGTACAATGTAAATCATGGGGTTAACCATTTTTTGGTAACTATACTAAACATTACTGCATCATAGATTATTGCCTAACTGCAACGATATTGTGATAAATATATTGACAGTATGTTTCTTCTAGTGGACGTACTCCTCTGAAGAAGACCCCTAGTGGGTTGAAACGCGTCAGGGTCATCCTACTACCCCATGATTTACATTGTACATGTGGTTAATAGTTTTGACAAGTCCGCATTATATATCCATGTTTTAATTGTTCTGCACTGGAGCTCATGTCCTAATTTATTTATTCTGTTATACCCATTTTTGAATAAACTATTTTACTTTATATACCTTTCTCGACTCCATTTGTCGCAAGCTGCCTAAAAACCCCACAGTGGGGGAATCCTTTCCTTCTTGTATCCTATAGGGGTGAGCAGCACTCTCCACACCCTCGGGTATGTGTCTTTTCTCTGTTGTTTAAAAATTTGGTGGCTAAACACCTCTCCCCCTTCCCAGACACACGAGAGTTAGAACATGAGCTTTGGTATTTAATCGTTTACTTACTTGTTGTAATTTTTGACATTTTGATATTCCTTTTGATATTCTGACAACGTGTTTTACAATGAGTGACTTCAAGGGAGAGGGATGGGCTAACCTCATGTTGAGCTACGACTGCTCCAACAATTCCCTTTTCAGACTTGAGGCAAGCAAACTTCAAGCCAGGTTGTTGGCACGCGGGTACAGCCGATCATGCCTGCGCAGGGCGTTTAACCGCACCTGTGCGCAATCACGACCTGGCCTTCTAACTACACGATCCACCTTTATAGCGTCTCATTAGGAATGATTGAGTAGTAATTTACCATATCATATTATATCATGACGTCTTGTACAACCGTTTGATATTCATTAGTATACCAATAGCTCCTGTATCTGTATGTATAACTTAACTAGTATTGCTATAATCAAAACAAACAATTTTGCAATATATATATATTTTTTTGCCCACAGATCAGCGACTAAGGAGCAAATTCTGTCTTAATACGGCCCGAGTTACGCAGTGCCCTCTGTGGTCATATACTTATGTCCCATTAGAGTCATAGACAGATCAACTTTATATTTTCTATATATTCTTTATATCCGTTTTATCCTTGGTTATAGGTGTTTCCTCCACCCTGGACCTGCCCTCATGCCCGCCCAACCCGTGGCCCTTTGTCAACCAGCATGCCTTCACGGCAAGGGGGAGGGGGATCGCTATTTTCCACCTGTTAAGCTCCTCCTTTTGTCTCTGATTGGCTAATCCCGGGCTGGTCCCAGGCACCCAATCGGGACTATTCTCCTTGCCGGCGGCGTCCCTAGACATCCCCGGACGGCGTGCCCTAGTGCGCATGTGCGTGGCCTCGCATGTGCGCACGATGCACGCACGTCATGTTATTTACGTCGGGGATGACGTAATTACGGACCAACGGTCTCTAGGGACGCCGGGGAAGCCACACTATGGCCGCCCTGCAAGGCGGCCAACAGCAGCCAGTGGAGTTAGGATTTATTTCTGGCCGTATATACCTATGTGAATCCTCCCATGGGGGTGGACCAATTTCAGGTTACACACACCTGTGGGAACTTTTCAATTAACCTAATTTCCCCATCTGCCCTATATATGCTGGGCCAGTGGAAACACACTTTATTCCCACTGCCCCAGCAAGAGGAGGTATACAATTTGACTGTCTTTACAAGGTATGTACCCTGTGTCTAATGTTTGCGTTTGACCGCTTAATATTGACACACTTAAATATGTCCACTAATCTTTACCTCCATTTCTATCTACTCATAGACTGTGCCACCCTTATGCAAATAAGGGGCCACTGTATTTGTGACCATCTTTCTGGAGCTAATTACCAGCAATTTGACCATTACTACATTACCCCCAAACAGTGGACTGTGGCATCCATCTCTCCTACTTTAACCACATAGGTAACTCTGGTGTGTCCCCATCCCCACCTATTTCCATTAGCACCTGTCACACTCCTTGCACCTAATTCCCCAAGGATACATCTTAGGCGCTACAGATGCATCCGCACAACATTCTATACAATCCTTTTCCTATATATTCTCTCCCTCCCCCCCACTCTTTTCTCCCCCTACCTACCATACAACATTCCCTCCCCTTCCACTTCATTTCACAATCCTTGATCATTCATCACAGCATTGTGTGTTGCATTTGGGTCTGCTTTAGTTTTTGTTTTTGCCTTTCTTTTCACCATACAACACAATTTTTTTTTTTTTTTTTTTTTTTTTTTTTTTTTTTTCCCTATTTTCACACATTTTTCACATCTATCATCATCTTCATTTTTCACCCTCTACTTTCAATTCCATTCTTGCTTGTCACATTCAGCCCCGCCGCAGCTATACTATTCTCGTTGACGCAGTTCTTGCTATCATACGTCATTCCCTGCACCCCCTCCCTTGCTTTCATTCACACACTATCTCACCACACCTTTCACATTCCTTCACACTCACCGCATCACATTCACTTTTCTATTTTCGTATTCATATCCTTTCTGTCTTGGCACTCCTTTGGTGATACCGACACTATACCTCACCACCTTGCATGGATTCCCAACACTGGCACACCCATGTCATGGATCCCTGGCACATAAAATACGGCCATGGGAATAGTTTAATAACCTATGAGACTGCATATAGAATGTTCCAGTACAACAGACCTAACACAGTCCCTTTTGTTCAAAATCCCCATTATAGGTTGGGCCAGTATTATCCTTACCTCCATCTGATTGCACCTCTTTTCCCTCTGACACCTCCGCCGATTCCGACGGAAGGAGGAAGGGGGATTATAGTGTGACTCCTCGTAAGACACGCTTGGAAACACTGGTCCATGTGGTTTCATTGGCAGACCTAGAACACCCTGGCGTCCTCCGGGTGAGATGAGAAACACCTCTTCATTAAGGATTCTCCACGTGGGAGGACTTTTTCCTCATTTTTACCTTTTGGATATATGCCTTTTTTGGTAACTATACTAAACATTACTGCATCATAGATTATTGCCTAACTGCAACGATATTGTGATAAATATATTGACAGTATGTTTCTTCTAGTGGACGTACTCCTCTGAAGAAGACCCCTAGTGGGTTGAAACGCGTCAGGGTCATCCTACTACCCCATGATTTACATTGTACATGTGGTTAATAGTTTTGACAAGTCCGCATTATATATCCATGTTTTAATTGTTCTGCACTGGAGCTCATGTCCTAATTTATTTATTCTGTTATACCCATTTTTGAATAAACTATTTTACTTTATATACCTTTCTCGACTCCATTTGTCGCAAGCTGCCTAAAAACCCCACAGTGGGGGAATCCTTTCCTTCTTGTATCCTATAGGGGTGAGCAGCACTCTCCACACCCTCGGGTATGTGTCTTTTCTCTGTTGTTTAAAAATTTGGTGGCTAAACACCTCTCCCCCTTCCCAGACACACGAGAGTTAGAACATGAGCTTTGGTATTTAATCGTTTACTTACTTGTTGTAATTTTTGACATTTTGATATTCCTTTTGATATTCTGACAACGTGTTTTACAATGAGTGACTTCAAGGGAGAGGGATGGGCTAACCTCATGTTGAGCTACGACTGCTCCAACAATTCCCTTTTCAGACTTGAGGCAAGCAAACTTCAAGCCAGGTTGTTGGCACGCGGGTACAGCCGATCATGCCTGCGCAGGGCGTTTAACCGCACCTGTGCGCAATCACGACCTGGCCTTCTAACTACACGATCCACCTTTATAGCGTCTCATTAGGAATGATTGAGTAGTAATTTACCATATCATATTATATCATGACGTCTTGTACAACCGTTTGATATTCATTAGTATACCAATAGCTCCTGTATCTGTATGTATAACTTAACTAGTATTGCTATAATCAAAACAAACAATTTTGCAATATATATATATTTTTTTGCCCACAGATCAGCGACTAAGGAGCAAATTCTGTCTTAATACGGCCCGAGTTACGCAGTGCCCTCTGTGGTCATATACTTATGTCCCATTAGAGTCATAGACAGATCAACTTTATATTTTCTATATATTCTTTATATCCGTTTTATCCTTGGTTATAGGTGTTTCCTCCACCCTGGACCTGCCCTCATGCCCGCCCAACCCGTGGCCCTTTGTCAACCAGCATGCCTTCACGGCAAGGGGGAGGGGGATCGCTATTTTCCACCTGTTAAGCTCCTCCTTTTGTCTCTGATTGGCTAATCCCGGGCTGGTCCCAGGCACCCAATCGGGACTATTCTCCTTGCCGGCGGCGTCCCTAGACATCCCCGGACGGCGTGCCCTAGTGCGCATGTGCGTGGCCTCGCATGTGCGCACGATGCACGCACGTCATGTTATTTACGTCGGGGATGACGTAATTACGGACCAACGGTCTCTAGGGACGCCGGGGAAGCCACACTATGGCCGCCCTGCAAGGCGGCCAACAGCAGCCAGTGGAGTTAGGATTTATTTCTGGCCGTATATACCTATGTGAATCCTCCCATGGGGGTGGACCAATTTCAGGTTACACACACCTGTGGGAACTTTTCAATTAACCTAATTTCCCCATCTGCCCTATATATGCTGGGCCAGTGGAAACACACTTTATTCCCACTGCCCCAGCAAGAGGAGGTATACAATTTGACTGTCTTTACAAGGTATGTACCCTGTGTCTAATGTTTGCGTTTGACCGCTTAATATTGACACACTTAAATATGTCCACTAATCTTTACCTCCATTTCTATCTACTCATAGACTGTGCCACCCTTATGCAAATAAGGGGCCACTGTATTTGTGACCATCTTTCTGGAGCTAATTACCAGCAATTTGACCATTACTATATTACCCCCAAACAGTGGACTGTGGCATCCATCTCTCCTACTTTAACCACATAGGTAACTCTGGTGTGTCCCCATCCCCACCTATTTCCATTAGCACCTGTCACACTCCTTGCACCTAATTCCCCAAGGATACATCTTAGGCGCTACAGATGCATCCGCACAACATTCTATACAATCCTTTTCCTATATATTCTCTCCCTCCCCCCCCTCTTTTCTCCCCCTACCTACCATACAACATTCCCTCCCCTTCCACTTCATTTCACAATCCTTGATCATTCATCACAGCATTGTGTGTTGCATTTGGGTCTGCTTTAGTTTTTGTTTTTGCCTTTCTTTTCACCATACAACACAATTTTTTTTTTTTTTTTTTTTTTTTCTCTTTATATTTCCCTATTTTCACACATTTTTCACATCTATCATCATCTTCATTTTTCACCCTCTACTTTCAATTCCATTCTTGCTTGTCACATTCAGCCCCGCCGCAGCTATACTATTCTCGTTGACGCAGTTCTTGCTATCATACGTCATTCCCTGCACCCCCTCCCTTGCTTTCATTCACACACTATCTCACCACACCTTTCACATTCCTTCACACTCACCGCATCACATTCACTTTTCTATTTTCGTATTCATATCCTTTCTGTCTTGGCACTCCTTTGGTGATACCGACACTATACCTCACCACCTTGCATGGATTCCCAACACTGGCACACCCATGTCATGGATCCCTGGCACATAAAATACGGCCATGGGAATAGTTTAATAACCTATGAGACTGCATATAGAATGTTCCAGTACAACAGACCTAACACAGTCCCTTTTGTTCAAAATCCCCATTATAGGTTGGGCCAGTATTATCCTTACCTCCATCTGATTGCACCTCTTTTCCCTCTGACACCTCCGCCGATTCCGACGGAAGGAGGAAGGGGGATTATAGTGTGACTCCTCGTAAGACACGCTTGGAAACACTGGTCCATGTGGTTTCATTGGCAGACCTAGAACACCCTGGCGTCCTCCGGGTGAGATGAGAAACACCTCTTCATTAAGGATTCTCCACGTGGGAGGACTTTTTCCTCATTTTTACCTTTTGGATATATGCCTTTTTTGGTAACTATACTAAACATTACTGCATCATAGATTATTGCCTAACTGCAACGATATTGTGATAAATATATTGACAGTATGTTTCTTCTAGTGGACGTACTCCTCTGAAGAAGACCCCTAGTGGGTTGAAACGCGTCAGGGTCATCCTACTACCCCATGATTTACATTGTACATGTGGTTAATAGTTTTGACAAGTCCGCATTATATATCCATGTTTTAATTGTTCTGCACTGGAGCTCATGTCCTAATTTATTTATTCTGTTATACCCATTTTTGAATAAACTATTTTACTTTATATACCTTTCTCGACTCCATTTGTCGCAAGCTGCCTAAAAACCCCACAGTGGGGGAATCCTTTCCTTCTTGGGAAACTTAACATTAATAAATCACCGGGACCAGATGGCTTGCACCTGAGGGTACTTAGGGAACTCAGTCAAGTAATTGCCAGACCATTGTTCCTCATTTTTACTGACAGTCTACTGACTAGAATGGTACCGGCTGATTGGAGAAAAGCCAATGTAGCAAAAATATTTAAAAAGGGCCCAAAGTACATCCCTGGGAATTACAGGCCAGTTAGCCTAACATCAATAGTATGTAAACTCTTGGAGATGATAAGGGACTATATACAAGATTTTAGTAATGAGAACTGTATCATTAGCAGTAATCAGCATGGATTCATGAAGAATCATTCTTGCCAAACCAATCTATTAACCTTCTATGAGGAGGTGAGTTGCCATCTCGATAAAGGAAGGCCCATAGATGTGGTGTATATGGATTTTTCAAAAGCATTTGACAGTTCCCTATAAAACTTTACTATACAAAATAAGGTCTGTTGGCATGGACCATAGGGTGAGTACATGGAGCGAAAACTGGCTACAAGGGTGATTTCAGAGGGTGGTAATAAATGGGGAGTACTCGGAATGGTCAGGGGTGGGTAGTGGGGTCCGCCAGGTTTCTGTGCTGGGATCAATCCAGTTTAATTTGTTCATAAACGACCTGGAGGATAGGGTAAACAGTTCAATCTCTGTATTTGCGGTCGATACTAAACTAAGCAGGGGAATAACTTTTCCTCAGGATGTGGAAATCTTGCAAAAAGATCTGAACAAATTAATGGGGTGGGCAACTACATGGCAAATAAGGTTAAATGTAGAAAAATGTAAAATAATGCATTTGGGTGGCAAAAATATGAATGCAATCTATACACTGGGGGGAGAACCTCTGGGGGAATCTAGGATGGAAAAGGACCTGGGGGTAGACTTGTGCACAATGGAAAATTTTGTTTAGTTTTCGGTTCGTTGTCATTTGTAAAATACATAATTTTGTTCTGTTATATTCGTTATGTTACGTTTTAGGATAATTCGCTATTTCTGTAGAGTGTCGATATTCGTTATACTGAATCTCGAATCATGACGAATTCATTCGTTATATGCAATATAATTTATGTATGTATATATATTCATGATAATGATTCGTAGTTTGGAAAGTCGTTTGTTTATTCAATCTTTCCTCTGCTCAAATACAATACAACACCCTTCTCACTCAATTCTCAGGAATGCACTTTGCCAGTAATCCAACCTCCAGCACAAAATTAATCAGCTGATTGGACTGTAAGATTTACTTTGAGTTGACCTTTTATTTCATTAGAGCTTTAACGAATTACCAAATCATGTTGAATTCATTTGTTATATCCGCTATAATTTCTTTTGTATTAGTTGAAATTCGTTATTTTTTTATGCAAAAAAAGAAAAAATTTGTCCGAATTTCGATTTGTTATAAAACAAATTGCACAAGCCTACCTGGGGGTCCTAGTAGATGATAGGCTCAGCAATGGCATGCGATGCCAAGCTGTTGCTAACAAAGCTAACAGAATATTGGCATGAATTAAAAAGGGGATCAATTCCAGAGATAAAACTATAATTCTCCCACTCTACAAGACTCTGGTCCGGCCGCACCTAGAGTATGCTGTCCAGTTCTGGGCACCAGTCCTCAGGAAGGATGTACTGGAAATGGAGCGAGTACAAAGAAGGGCAACAAAGCTAATAAAGGGTCTGGAGGATATTAGTTATGAGGAAAGGTTGCGAGCACTGAACCTATTCTCTCTGGAGAAGAGACGCATGAGAGGGGATATGATTTCAATATACAAATACCATACTGGTGACCCCACAATTACGGATAAAACTTTTTCACGTAAGGGAGTTTAACAAGACTCATGGCCAAAAAAAGTTGAGGAAAAGAGGTTTAACATTAAACTACATAGAGAGCGGCAAGGATGTGGAATTCCCTTCCACAGGCGGTGGTCTTAGCGGGGGGCATTAATAGTTTCAAGAAACTATTAGATAAGCACCTGAATGACCGCAACATACAGGGATATACAATGTAATACTGACATATAATCACACACATAGGTTGGACTTGATGGACTTGTGTCTTTTTTTGACCTCACCTACTATGTAACTATGTGCTGTATAGAGGAGCTTTGGTATGACATGAGGGGGAGGGGGCTATTTGCACAGGGAAGGTTAATTTGGGAGGGAGGAGGAGGGGTATTCTTGCTAAGAGGAATGAGGGGGGGGGGAGTGAATTTAGGAGGGGGTGGGGGATTTTGGTTAAGAGGAAGAATGGGGGGGATTTGGCCCCCTGTACCCTTCCCTACGGACTCCTGTCCTCTGTTCTGCTGACCCCAGTACCCTGCCCTACTGACCCCTGTCCTCCGTCCTGCTGACCCTTGTACCCTGCCCTACCGACTCCTGTCCTCCATCCTGCTGACCCCTGTCCTCCGTCCTGCTGACCCCTGTACCCTGCCCTACTGACTCCTGTTCTCCTTCCTGCTGACCCCTGTACCCTGCCCTACTGACTCCTGTCCTCTGTCCTGCTGACCCTTGTACCCTGCCCTACTGACTCCTGTCCTCCGTCCTGCTGACCCCTGTCCTGCTGACCCCTGTACCCTGCCCTACTGTCTCCTGTCCTGCTGCCCCTGTACTCTGCCCTACTGATTCCTGTCCTCTGTCCTGCTGCCCCTATACCCTGCGCTACTGACTACTGTCCACTGTTCTGCTGACCCCTGTAGTCTTCCCTACTGACTCCTGTCCTCTGTTCTGCTGACCTCTGTACCCTGCCCTACTGACTCCTGTCCTCCGTCCTGCTGACCCTTGTACCCTGCCCTACCGACTCCTGTCCTCCATCCTGCTGACCCCTGTCCTCCGTCCTGCTGACCCCTGTACCCTGCCCTACTGACTCCTGTTCTCCTTCCTGCTGACCCCTGTCCTCTGCCCTTGTGACCCTTCTTCTCTGCCATACTGATCTGCTGACCCCTGTTGTCTTCCCTACTGACTCCTGTCTTCTGTGCTGCTGACCTCTGTACCCTTCCATACTGACCCCCTGTTCTCCATCCTGCTGATCCCTGTCCTCTGCCCTTGTGACCCTTCTTCTCTGCCATACTGATCCCTGGGCCCTGCCCTGCTGACCCCTGTATAGGTACAAGGAAATCCAGGTTTTGTTTAACCACACTCCTTAAACCCCTCCCACTGTAAGGAGTATGGCCACACCCAAAGTTTGCCGCGGCGCACTGCGCACACCGCAGATCACTTTCTCCACTGATTGTCCCTCATTCTGAAGTTCAAAAGTTGGGAGGTATAAATCTAGACCATGGTACATAGCAGTTCTGGGGTTTGGTACCATTGAAAGAGTATTTTGTATCATTTCTCTTTATACAATGTACAGACAGCTTTTAGAAGCCTGGGACCAGATGACTTGCCCAGTTTCCAAAAGTATTTCCTCACCTAGAATGTGCTCCCATCTTTAACCACTTTCAGACCGGACCAATTTGCAGCCAAAGGACCAGGCCCCTTTTTGCGATTCGGGACTGCGTCGCTTTAACTGACAATTGCGCGGTCGTGCGACGTGGCTCCCAAACAAAATTGACGTCCTTTTTTTCCCACAAATAGAGCTTTCTTTTGGTGGTATTTGATCGCCCCTGCGGTTTTTATTTTTTGCGCTTTAAACAAAAAAAGAGCGTCAATTTTGAAAAAAACGCATTCATTTTTACTTTTTGCTATAATAAATATCCCCCAAAAATATATAAAAAAAATTTATTTTCCTCAGTTTAGGCCGATACATATTCCTCTACATATTTTTGGTAAAAAAAATTGCAATAAGCGATTATTGATTGGTTTGCGCAAAAGTTATAGCGTTTACAAAATAGGGGATAGTTTTATAGCATTTTTATTAATAATTTTTTTTTTTACTAGTAATGGCGGCAATCAGCGATTTTTATTGTGACTGCAACCTTATGGCGGACACATCGGACATTTTTGGGACACATTTTTGGGACCATTGTCATTTATACAGCAATCAGTACTATTTAAATGCATTGATTCCTGTGTAAATGACACTGGCTGTGAAGGGGTTAACCACTAGGTGGCAGTGTAGGGGTTACATGTTCCTAGAGGCGTTTTTCTAACTGTGGGGGGGCGTGGCTGTCAGCTAGTGAATGCTGATCTCTGCTCCAATCACAGGGAGCAGAGATCTGCGTCACTATTTGCAAGGCAGAACGGGGAGATGCTGTTTATTTCTGCATCTCCCTGTTCAGCCTTCCCATGAGGCGATCGCGAGTATCCCCGTGGCGATCGAGTCCATATCTCTTTAAGCGGGACCCGGTAAGACCGGCCTGGGAGCAAAGAAGCCAGAAATCGCGGTGGTGACCTTCTATGGTGATAATAAACCCCAACAACCAAAAAGTCCCAGAGAGAAGCCGACCGGCGCCCCTCATCATTCCTCAAGGAATACCTGGAGGTTGAGCGCACGCCGCCGGCGGCGCGCACTCAATGGCACGGCGGCATCTTAAAGGGGACGTATCTGTACGCCCTTATGCCTGTCGGTGCCATTCTGTCGACGTACATCGTCGTGCGCCGGTCGGGAAGCGGTTAATGTATAAAAAATCGTTGATATTTAATTGTTCCATGAATGAGTGGGAGATCCGGTAGGCTACCAGTCCAGATTAGTAGCACATCATCGATGTACCTTAGCCATGTGTGTACATGGCCAAGGTACATCGAGCTGCGGTACACATGCTCTCCTCCAAAAAACCCAGATGCAAACATGCATATGCCGGTGCCCAGGAGGCTCCATGGACGTGCCTTTGATTTGCTGGTAGAATTTGCTTAAAAAATTGAAAGCCAGTTATTCTCTAAAGCATAACTTCAATAGTTCCACTATGAACTCATTTGATGGGCACATCCTGGGAAGTGGTGGAGAGGTACTCCTCCACTGCTCCTAGCCCCACGGAGTGGGGGATCGACGTGTATAATGATTCAACGTCTACTCCCACAAGCCAGGCATCATGAGGTATCTTAAGATCTTTGGTCTTAGCTAGGACATCTCTTGTGTCTTGAACATAGGATGTAAGGTGGTGTAACCATGTCTTTTAGAAGAGTATCAAGATATTTCCCAACTTTATCCAGGGGTCCCTTGATGGCGGACACTATGGGCCTACCGGGGGTTTTTTTTAGATTTTTATGAACTTTTGGGATTTATATAGAAAATGGGTAGGTTGTATTCATCAACTCGAGAGATACTCATATTCGCGGTTGCTGAGAAGTCCCTCTTCTTTGGCGAACTTTAATTTTTTCATTCAGGGTTTTGGGTTTATCAGGGGAAAGGGGTTATCTTTCAAAGTTTATATGTATGGACGTCACCCAATAATCGTTTGACTTAATTTTCATACATGTCATTATTCAGAAGTACAATATTCCCACCCTTATCGCTTCTTTTAAGTGTTATATCCTTGGGCCTCTTGCAGTTTCTTTAAGTGCTGCCCTATCTTTTTTTTAGTAAGATTATCGTTCCCTTTTGTATCCAATCTATTTTACCTAGATCGGTTTTTACTAGTTCCTGGAAGAGGCTAAGGTATTTGTTTTTTTCCAAAATGAGGCATGTTTTGTGGACCTAATGATGAGGTTGGACTTGCGTAAAGTCACAACTCATTAAGATCTGGTTCCCTCACTTCCTCGAGTAGGGAGTTTTAGGATGTCCAGCGCCTCCTCATCCTGATCTTCTAAAGTGGTAATCTCTGTGGTGGATGTTTTTCAGTGTTATATAGGGATCGGTAGTATACCTTACGTAAAAATAAAACTACGTCCTTATATACCATAAATTCGTCCATATCGTCAGTCGGGGAAAATGACTATGCCCCTACCCAATAGTTTGATATGTCTGTCAGTTAATTCAAAGTTGGATAAATTAATGACTTTCATATCTTCTTTGGGGGTCAGGTTCTGTCCGTTTAAACGGGGGCGTTGATCTTTTTGACTTCGTGTCCTTGTTTTTCCCTGGGTGTGTTCCCTCTTTTGTCTTGTGTCTTTTTTCACGGATATCGTGTTGGGAGGGTGTATTGGTGGTTTGGTTGTCTGAATCGACCCCTCCCCTCCCTGGTACTAAAAAAGTCACCGATTTATTTGAAGTCTCCCCTTCTCGCCCACTTGGTGACCCTTACCACACTACATTAATGTATGCTTCTTTGCCTTCCCTTAATGCTACTTTTTGGTTGTTGGGGTTTATTATCACCATAAGGTCTCACACCACAACAATGAAGGGTACCTCAGGATTAGCATTATTCTGGCTTCTTTGCTCCCAGATAGATATTTTATATTCTCCTGGGGAACTAATGCGGAAGTTCACTATATATGACTTCTTACCTAGTCCCACAGTATTACATCTCAATACCTTATCTATATTTAGATTAGAAACACTATAGATTATACTGTACATCTAGGTTCTTTGGTTTGATTTGTATATTATTTATTTGGGAACCCGGCATGTTATGCATACTTTAAGAGATATGAATCCTCTCTATCTAAATGCATCCAAGTTTGCTAATTCACAGTGAAGAGTTTATAGCTCTTCTTTATGATACCTGTCCAACTCTGTGACATCCAATTTCTTTATATACGTCTGGTATATCTTGTCTCCTATATGTCAGTTTTCCTTGTCTTTGTTCAAAGTACCTCCCCACATACTTGGAATAAAATTAAACCTTCCCTTTTCCCCTCTCCCCCCTTTCCCCCCCCCCCCCTGGCCATCTAACCCCTATGTATCAATATGCAAAAGTTATTTTCTACTATTTATGAAGGGTCTCATCTCGGAAACTATGTATGGACATATATCGCTAAACACCCTTGTCCCTTTAAGAACGTTCTATTCTGGTGGGAGTCCTACGTATCGCTGTGCTATAAAAAGGGACGACGCAGGCCCCACCAATACGTCCAGACGAAGCTACGCAACTGTAATTGCGAAACGCGTTGACGTCACCGCGTTCTGAGACGCCGGCACACCTCCCGGAAGCCAGCTTAGGCTGGGTGAGAGACGGAGGAAACAGTGAGGAATCAGCTGGAAGCTGATCAAACACAGGAGACGCCGAAACACCGTAACACAAGTTTGTGGATGTAGACTTGGAGTCAACTTTATCCATTGATACACACTTGGTCATCGGGACACTATCAGGTACCGCAAACTCACTTCTTGGGACAGATGTAAATATTTTTTTCCTTAATTGGATATTACCTGTTTTTGAGAGCTGATTGCAGCCCAAATAACCCCAAGGTGACTCTGTTTAGCAGTACCTTGTAAGGCACTCCACTTGCAGCAGATATTTACAATACCCCATTTCAGGACATTAATTGGAAGTTGAAACTAATTTATTCTAACATTGATGCCGATCTGTCTTTGCCTCCGGAAACCTACACATGCCGGATTGAATTATCAACATATTCCCACGGGTACATTCCCATTTTGGCATCACCACTTGACCGCTTCTCTCCATTAATGCCAATTATGTCTGTTTGCTGGTGTTCTCCTGTTGGAAATCTACACATTCACAAGCTCTGAAGAGAATTTAATCCCTTTCTCTCCTCCTTTCAATGTGGCGGAAGATATTTATTATTTCTATTATCCAGCTAGAACTGTCCATCATTATTACCTTGATTAGAGGTTGACTCTCCATAGTACATATCGGCTTTCTCCATCTTCCAGTATTTCCCCTTGTTTCCCTCCCATCAAAACCCCCCCACCTTTTTCCTCCCCCCCATCTCCCCGTCCCTATTTTGGGCTCGAGCTTCCCTTTGATCTCTGTGTGGATTCCCTGACCTACAGGCAAATAGCCATTATACACATTTATGATATACTTATACAGGCTCTCCACACACAGATTGCCGGCGTCCGGACGCTTTGTTTAATGTTGTCTATGTATTTTTGTTTAGTGTTTATGTGTTCTTTTATTTTTACTTGTTGCTGCATCATAGACTCATCAGGTGACTGGATGAGTCATATGATGTTATAACTGTAAATGTCACATATACCATATTGATCCATATTAGGGATCACGTGTGATTACACTGCTTTCTTTTTTTGTATTTACATTAAAGTATCATTGTTTTTTATTCAAGCCCTCACTTCTTGTATGTTATGCCACCCATTTGGTCTCCTGGTTCCTGCCAGCCTTGATAGGAACATTTCAGGTTTTTTTTGTTTATTTGCTAATATTACTTAGACCAGAGTGACATGGTCCATACTGGACAAGCTAGATCTGAGGAGATTTTTTTTGTTTACCTCTCCCCCCTTTTTTTTTAATGAACAGTATTTCTTTAGATCCTGGTGATCTTTTTTCTTTCGTTTAGGGAATTATATACTCTGAACTATTGCAGTTAGTTTTCTGCATCACTATTTGCAAGGCAGAACGGGGAGATGCTGTTTATTTCTGCATCTCCCTGTTCAGCCTTCCCATGAGGCGATCGCGAGTATCCCGGCCTCGCGGTGGTCCCGACCGGCGCGAGCGCACGCCGCCGGCGGTGCGCACTCGATGGCACGGCGGCATCTTAAAGGGGACGTATCTGTACGCCCTTATGCCTGTCGGTGCCATTCTGTCGACGTACATCGTCGTGCGCCGGTCGGGAAGCGGTTAATGTATAAATGTTAGAATGGGGATTGGAGAGGGAGTGAGGACAACACTTTGTAGATATTATGCCCCGTACACACGGTCGGAAATGTTGTCGGAAAATCCGCCCGTGTGTGGGCTTCTGCTCTCAAATTTTCCGACAACAAAATCCGATCGGACTTTTTCCGATCGTGTGTAGAGAAATCCGACGGACAAAGTGCCACGCATGCTCAGATCAAATTACGAGACCAAAGCTATTAACTACTAGCCTCTACGTAGTTCCATTGTACGCAACAAACGTCACCACGTTCAGAATGATCGGATTTTCCGACAACTTTGTCCGACCATGTGTATACAACACAATCATGTGCAAGCAAAAATGCTGTTTTTTTTTTTTTTTTTCATTTTACTATGTTATTGGATATTCTTTGCAAAGTGAAGCTTCACCTCATTTACTAGGGTAATACCCTTTTGGTCCTTTCTGTATACTGGTCTTTTATGAAGGGAAAAGGCTGTAATAAGCCTTTTCAAACTAAGGTCAACTACCAGAGGTGAGGGCACAACCGGACAAGTGTGTAGTCATGTGGTAGAGCACTAGTGTTGATTTTTAGTGAAACACTGAGAAGAACACAAGAAAACATTTGCAAAGAATATATATTGCCACAAGGGATTTATTCATTTCCCAGCAGGATTGACAATATTTGGGATGTTTGATTTTGGTGTATAAAATTGGAGGAATTCTTTTGGTGTGCATAATATTTAAATTATACTGCATTATGTTTATGTATGTGCACAATATTTTATGGTAAATGTAGAATAAGTGTATGGATTTAATATATCATTTATCCAAATAAATGGTGGCATCTGGATATATAGAACATGGATTGACTGTAGGATAGGAGGTATATAGAGGCAACTCATTATATTACTGACGTGCTACTTAGAGAGAGGTATACTTCAGTAGTGTGCGAGAATTAATGATTTATTAATGCAGTGAAGACCCAAGTCTGTAATACTGGAATATCACACACAACACTTTCCAGTAAACTAGTAAATTAAATATCAGTATTAAAAGGTAGCAATATTAGAACGAGTATGGCTGACAGGATGAACGCCAACGATTCCATATCTTGGTTGCAGGTTTTGCTGTGCCAGGTACAACAGGAGATTCCCAGCAGGTATCATGATTAGATGTCGAAGTGACTCCAAATAACTTGATTGACCAAGTTTTTATGACTATATATTTCATATAGCCTGTCGGTTAATTATTTTATAATGTACATGGAGCTAACAGATGTGGTCAGGAAGTATTGTTTTATAATGTCTAATGACCTATACCACATTTAGAGTTATGTAAAGCCATTTTAAACCAACCTTTTGTCCTATCTCCAGTCCTTGACATCTGTTTCTCAGCTTCCTTATAACTCTCCATTAGTTTACTCTAGAAGCAAACAATAGAGATGTTTTACTAACAGGCTATATTTCTCCTATAAAATAAATCAATAGATAAAATAGAATATACAGTGATTTAAAAGTGTCCTAGATATACAGTATATGTGAATATGATTAGCTTAATGGAAAGAAAACGATTGGTTGTTGTTTTGTGCATGTAGACATCCATCATGTACAATATACATGTTGTACAGTGACTGTGCTTTACTGATTTTATTGCTTTCCTGTACATGTAGCACAAATCAGCTGAGGCTCACTAAATGCTGTAAATGATTAAATCTCAGCAGTAGGGATGTGGGAACATCGGGCGTTCGGCGAGCCCAGAACTATTTGGGCCGCTCGCATCAAATTCGTGTGATGCCGTATCTTTTTATTTTATGTTTAAACAGTATTTGGGCCGCTCGCATCTAATTCGTGTGATGCGAGCGGCCCGCAATGCATTGCGCCAGTCGCAGTGCAATGCTGGCTGATGATTGGCCAAGCATGCACTGTGACCCCGCATGCTTGGCCAATCACAGCGCCGGCAGCGAGGAGAGCCATAATTGGCTGCAGGCAGGATGCCTGTAGCCAATTATAGCTCAGGGCTTTAGTACACGCCCCACGGTATAAGAGGCCGCCGCGGCGGCGGCCTCGCATATTGTGTTTCAGTGTCAGCGTGTCAGTGTGCTGCTGACTGCTGACAATATGTGCTTTATTTCTGGGGATTTGTGTGTGCGTGCTGTTAGTACAGCATTGCAGTATCACATCTGGGGGGTGTCTATAGGTTGCCTGTGAAGGGGGCAGGTTTCCTGTGCTTAGAACTGTCCCTGCAAAAAGTGTCATTTTTGCAGGAAAAAAGCTATTTAAAAGCACTTGCGGCTAATGAATTGATGGCTCCCGTAACACAGAGAACTGTCATTCATTGATAAAAAAAAATAAAAAAAAGAATGGGGGTCCCCCTAAATTCAATAACCAGGCCCTTCAGGTCTGGGATGGATATTAAGGGGGACCCCAGCCCAAAAAAAAAATGGCGTAGGGTCCCCCTCAAAATCCATACCAGACCCTTGAGGTCTGGGATGGATTTTAAGGGGAACCCCAGCCAAAAAAAATGGCGTGGGGGCCCCCTCAAAATCCATACCAGACCCTTATCCGAGGACGCAACCTGGCAGGCCTTAGGAAAAGAGGGGGGGACGAGAGCGCCCCCCCTCTCCCGCCTGAACCGTACCAGGCCACATGCCCTCAACATTGGGAGGATGCTTTGGGGGTCTGAGACCCCCAAAGCACCTTGTCCCCATGTTGATGAGGACAAGGGCCTCGTCCCCACAACCGTGCCGTACCGTGGGTGGTTGTGGGGGTCTGCGGGCGGGGGGCTTATCGGAATCTGGAAGCCCCCTTTAACAAGGGGACCCCCAGATCCCGCCCCCCCCCTGTGTGAAATGGTAAGGGGGTACAAAAGTACCCCTACCATTTCACCAAAAAAGTGTCAAAAATTGTAAAAATGACAGGAGACGGCCTTTGACAATTCCTTTATTAAAATCTTCTTTCTTCTTCTTCATCCTTCGGTTTCTTCATCTTCTCCTTCCGTCATCATCTTCTTCCATCTTCTTCCATTTTCTTCTTCCTCCGATCCGCTTCTTCTTGCGCTGGTCTTCTCGTCCTTCTCGTCCGGCATCTTCTTCCATGGCGTCGGCGTCGGTGTCTCTTCTTGGGCCACTCCTCGCAATGGGAGGCTCCCGCTGTGTGAGGCTTCGCTGCCTCTGACAGGTCTTTTATAATGGAGGGCACCTGGTGACCCCGCCCCCTCTGACGCACGGGGTGCCCTCCGTTATAAAAGACCTGTCAGACGGATTGAAGCCTCACACAGCGGGAGCCTCCCATTGCAAGGAGCGGCCCGACAGAAGAACAGATGAAGAAAGAAGATTTTAATAAAGGAATTGTCAAAGACCGTCTCCTGTCATTTTTACAATTTTTGACACTTTTTTGGTGAAATGGTAGGGGTACTTTTGTATCCCCTTACCATTTCACACAGGGGGGGGCCGGGATCTGGGGGTCCCCTTGTTAAAGTGGGCTTCCAGATTCCGATAAGCCCCCCGCCCGCAGACCCCCACAACCACCGGGCACGGTTGGGGGACGAGGCCCTTGTCCTCATCAACATGGGGACAAGGTGCTTTGGGGGTCTCAGACCCCCAAAGCATCCTCCCAATGTTGAGGGCATGTGGCCTGGTACGGTTCAGGCGGGAGGGGGGGCCGCTCTCGTCCCCCCCTCTTTTCCTGCGGCCTGCCAGGTTGCATGCTCGGATAAGGGTCTGGTATGGATTTTGAGGGGGACCCCACGCCATTTTTTTTGGCTGGGGTTCCCCTTAAAATCCATCCCAGACCTCAAGGGTCTGGTATGGATTTTGAGGGGGACCCTACGCCAATTTTTTTTGGCTGGGGTCCCCCTTAATATCCATCCCAGACCTGAAGGGCCTGGTTATTGAATTTGGGGGGACCCCCACTTTTTTTTTTTAATTTTTTTTATTTTTTATCAATTACTTTTTTTTTATGAATGACTTTCAATGAATGACTGTTCTCTGTGTTACGGGAGCCGTCAATTCACATTAGCCGCGAGTGATTTTAAATAGCTTTCTTTCCTGCAAAAATGACACTTTTTGCAGGGACAGTTCTAAGCACAGGAAACATGCGCCCCTTTACATTCATACTATAGACACCCCCCAGGTACGAAATTTAAAGGAATATTACACTTTTATTGTTTCAATTTAAGCATTATTAAAATCACTGCTCCTGAAAAAACGCAGTTTTTTTAAAAAAAAATTTGCATTGATACATGTCCCCTGGGGCAGGATCCAGGTCCCCAAACACTTGGGGAACACTGGCACATAATTGTCAAGTGGAAGGAAAATGATAAATGGTTTTCAATAGTTTTTACAAATCAATATCTGAAAAGTGGGGCGTGCATTTATATTCAGCCCCCCTGAGTCAATACTTTGTAGAACCAGCTTTCACTGCAATTAAAGCTGCAAGTATTTTTGGGATGTCTTTACCAGCTTTGCACATCTAGAGAGTGTAATTTTTGCCCATTCTTCTTAGCAAATAGCCCAAGCTCTGTCAGATTGGATGGAGAGCGTCTGTGAACAGCAATTTTGCATTCTTGCCACAGATTCTCAGTTGGATTTAGGTCTGGACTTTGACTGGGGCATTCTAATGCCCCATACACCCGGTCGGAAATTTCGACCACAAAATCCATCTGACGGATTTTGTCCGACACTGGTGTTGCATACACACGGTCAGACAAAGTTGTCGGAAAATCCGATCATTCTGAACGTGGTGACGTTCGTTGCCTACGACGGGACTACGTAGAGGCTAGTAGCCAATAGCTTTGGTCTTGTAATGTGATCTGAGCATGCGTGGCACTTTGTCCGTCGGAATTCGCTACACACGATCGGAAAAAGTCCGATAGGACTTTGTTGTCGGAAAATTTGAGAGCAGGATCTCAAACTTTTTCAGTTGGAAATTCCGACGGAAAAAGTCCGATGGAGCCCACACACGGTCGGAATTTCCGACAACATGGTCCGATAGGACATTTTCCGTCGGAAAATCCGACTGTGTGTACGGGGCATTACACATGAATATGCTTTCATCTAAACCATTCCATTGTAGCTCTGGTTAGGGTCATTGTCCTGCTGGAAGGTGAACCTCCGTCCCAGTCTCAAGTCCTTTGCAGACTCTAATGCCGCGTACACACGGTCGGAATTTCCAATGGAAACAGTCCGATGGGAGCTTTTCAACGGATTTTCCGACCGTGTGTATGCCCATCGGACTTTTTCCATCGGAATTTCCGACAGACTTTGAATTGAGAACCTGTTCTCAATTTTTCCAACGGAAAACCTTTCTATCGGATTTTCCGATCATGTGTATGCAATTCCGACACGCAAAATTCCGACGCATGCTCGGAAACAATTCGACGCATGCTCGGAAGCATTAAACTTCCCTTTTATAGTGCTGTCGAATGTGTTTTATGCCGCTGTGTTACTGACTGTCGAAATTTGGTGTGACCGTGTGTAGGCAAGACAGTTTGAGCGAAATTCTGTCGGAATTCCGATGGGAAAACCATCAGAGCTTTTTCCGACGAGAATTCCGACCGTGTGTATGCAGCATAACAGGTTTTCTTCTGAGATTTCCCTGTATTTGGCTCCATCCATCTTCCCATCAACTCTGACCAGCTTCCCTATCCCTGATGAAGAAAAGGGGGGATGGTGTATTCAGGGTGATGTGCAATGTTAGTTTTCCGCCACATATGAAGTTTTTCTTTTAGGCCAAAAAGTTCAATTTTGGTCTCATCTGGCTAGAGCACCTTCTTTCACATTTGCTGTGTCCCCCACATGGCTTCTTGCAAACTGCAAATGGGACTTTCGTATGGCTTTCTTTCAACAATGGTTTTCTTCTTGCCACTCTTCCATAAAGGCGAGATTTGTGGAGTGCACGACTAATAATTGTCCTGTGGAAAGATTCTCCCACCTGAGCTGTGGACCTCTGCAGCTCCTCCAGAGTTACCATGGGCCTCTTGGCTACTTCTCTGATTATAGTTCTCCTTGCCCGGCCTGTCAGCTTAGGTGGATGGCCATATCTTGGCAGGTTTGCACTTGTGCCATACTCTTTCCATTTTCAGATGATGAATTAAGCAGTGCTCTGTGAGATGTTCAAAGCTTGGGATATTTTTTTATAACGTAACCCTGCTTTAACCATGCTGTTTGTTTACTAAGGTTCTCTAACAAACCTCTGAGGGCTTCACAGAACAGCTGTATTTATATGGAGATGAAATTAAACACAGATGGACTCTATTTACTAATTAGGTGACTTCTCAAGGCAATTGTTCCACTTGATTTTAGTTAGGGATATCAGAGAATGGGGGATGAATACAAATGCACGCCACACTTTTCAGATATTTATTTGTAAAAAATGTTGAAAACCATTTATCATTTTCCTTCCACTTCACAATTACAGTATGTGCCACTTTGTGTTGGTCTATCACATAAAATACATTTAAGTTTTTGGTTGTAACATGACAAAATGTGGAAAATTTCAAGGGGTATGAATACTTTTTCAAGGCACTATAGAGGAATTGATCTTTCCATATTCCTCCTGCAGCCAAGGAGAGGCAGAGAAGCAGGAATTCAGTGGCTGCAGAAGGAATATGGAAAGATAAATTCCACTATATGCAGCTGCCCCCCAACCCCCCGTGCTCCTCCTATCCAATTTCTTTTGCTGCCCCCCCCCCCCAAGAGCTCTCCAGCTCTCCCCAGTGCTCTCCAGCCCCCCCGCCCACTGCTCTCCAGCCTCCCCACCCACTCCTCTCCAGCTCACCCATGCTCTCCAGCTTCCCCTCCACTGCTCTCCACCCCCCTGCTCTCCAGCCTCCACCCAGTGCTCTCCAGCTCCCCCCACTGCTCTCCATCTCCCCCCAGTACCAGCCCCCCCCCCACAGTGCTTTCCAGTTCCCCCAAATTACTCACCAGCCCCCTTGTGCTCTATGCCCCCCCAGTGCGCTCCAGCTCCCCCCACACCCCCAGTGCTCTCTGCCCCCCCCCCCCCCCCGTGCTCTCTGTCCCACTACATAGCATCATGAGTCTAAAATGCCCGGGCCTATTTTTTTTGTGCCAGTCCAGGCCTGATTGCACTCAACCCCTAAGTACATCCAAGCTTGGGCTCTGCTCATACAGGGTAAAGTTAATCAGAAATCTGTGTACAACAACATAATATAGCAGAACAAGGAACTCTTTGGAGTAAAACACCAAGTGCATATCACTTGCAGGACACTGACACACACACACACACACAAAATATAGTTGAATTTAGTTGAATACATTGATATAATCAAATACCAATGTTTACTGCGCATAAAAAAGGTAATTACATTCAGGAAATTCTTACTTTTTGGTCAATGCCTAGATTCATCGGCTTGTCAACATTTGCAGGAAATCCTGTAAATCATTCAATAAAACCACATCAGGGGATTAAACGTGTTTTAATTTGCACATAGACACCAAAAGCAGCTCCTTGCATTCTCCACATATCTTACCTTATTTTTATTATTGTTACATTTATTGGCAGAATTTTCAGCAACCTTAAGAGCCGGTTCACACTGAGGCAGCACGACTTGCAGCGCGACTGCCTCAGGCGACCTGCAAACGACTTCTGTATAGAAGTCAATGCAAGTCGCCTCAAGTCGCCCCAAAGTAATAAAATAACCTTTTTCTAAGTGGGAGCGACTTGAGTTGCTCCTATTAGAACGGTTCCATACTACAGAACGGGACGCGACTTGTCAGGCGGCTAAGTCGCCTGACGAGTCGCCCCTGTGTGAACCGGCTCTAAATGCTGGTGTACCATTCCCCAGAGACACCAGGTTTTGGTGTAGTCTGGGAAACCAGGCTTGTGTGTATCTTTGACAACTAAACAAAGAGGTGGGTGACGAGTGTATTGGAAATAATTCACTCAAAAATGGTCTCACATAGATCACTCACTGTGTAGGGTGTAGTTACCATAACCAAAACCATATAGACACTGCAAAACCTGGTATAGAACACCAGAAAGGGTTACTATGGTAACAGATGGATCATAATAGAGAATTTCTTAAAACATTAATTTATTGTAACAAAATTGGCTAAAATTAGAGTATCAGCCAAAAATAATGACAACTACACATAAAGAAAAGGCTGTCACTGCAACATATGGTGACACATGTGTTGAATGTCAAATAACATTAGACATTAATATGACATATAAGATAAAACATATACCGTAGATGTGTCCGGACACCATGTAACAACACACGGGAGGTAAGCCCGGCGTAATCACGCAGTGTAATTAACATTATAGATTAATTAAATCTCAGTAAAGAGATATATAAAATAGGGCATACCTTCCATGTGTGGCCCCCAGGGATGGGGAAGGGGGAGGGGGGAAAGGGAAAGGAAAAAATGGGAAAAGTAGAGGGAAGCCGGCCGGATGGAACTTAGGCACTGGGACTGGTGTGCTTAAATTAGAGGGATTGAAAGCAAGGATGATTAAGCTCTGAGTATGGCAAGTGAACTAGTCAGTCCTATATGCTGTAGACACTGATGCATGAAGAAGTCTCTATACTCTATCCACAGCTCATCATAATGATTGAGATCCTGTTATTCAAGTATGGTATACTCTATGACTGTATTGGTAAACAGTCAAATAAAGTTCCTCCTGGGAGACAATCAACATGAATAAATACTATAGTTGAAATTGCAATGGGTCAGCAAAGTGATGTAGGACAATTGTTCATACCGCAAAGGTACATGGGGATACATAGTAGGTATAGTCCAGTCAGTGTGGCGTGTTTCCTATGGTTGCATCAATGTACCGTGCCTGTAAAGGGCACATTACCATTCCCATGCTGAAGTCCATGAGGGAAAAGAAGCCATCGGTGACCGATCCGGGCAAATACAGTTAGGTTGTCTTCCTTATGTACCTCCTTGTATCCAATGGAAGTAGAACAGAGCTGAGCAGAGCATGGCCAAGCCGCCACTACCGGTATGTGGTGCGGCTATTCCTTACGTCTGGTCCACTCCTATCTCCCAGTCTCAGCCAGCTATCCCAACAGAATGGGACATGTATGAATGGCATCACGTGATGTCACAACATTGATGCAACCATAGGAAACACACCCCACTGACCAGGCTATACCTCTAAACCTGTTTGCAGACATGAAATTAAGGGTGTTGAAGATCATATCATGTTTGTGGAAACCTTTACTGCGTATACCAAAGTACCTTCAAAACTGCTACTATTTCTATGAATGAATGAATGAATGAATCTCTATAATATGCTGTAATTTCTGTACTCCACAATGCTCCACCTGGTAAACTGTGCTCACCGTCTAGTGCCCCCTTTCAACTGACTAAACCCTGAACATCCAATCTCATAGCCCTTTCTGTGCCCAAATAGGCACTATTTTCTGGTTTACATGGAGGGAATTTATTTTAAATGCATACCAGAGCTGGTTTCTGTTTGTGAAGACTTTGTGTCCAGTACAGCAACATTTGTTTCATCTGGAGATACAAAAAATCATTATTGTAGGGTTACATACACCATAAAATATTGAAACCGTACGAGGGCTGTAGAAAAGGTAATGCAAAAGTGGGCATAGCTTTTTTTATTAACTTTCATAGGCTGTTCAAGTTTCATGTGTTGGTAGAGTTTCTCTTCCTCTATGGTTACCCTTCTTTTTCACTGCAGGTACATAATGGATTCCAAGCAGAAGCAATGTGCTGTCATTGAGTTCTTGACAAAAGGAGGGGTGCAGGTTGTTTGACATCCACAGAAGGCAACAGAATGTTTACAACAATGACACCATTTAAACTTCTGTATCCATCCATGCACATTGCTCCTATCAATATAGTGTCATTTCTATAAACATTCTGTAGCCTTTTGTGGATGTTGGACATCGAGCACCTCTCCTTCACTCATGGCAATGAAGGCACATTGCTTCTGCTTGGAATCCATTATTTACCTGCAATGAAACATGTGAAATTTGAATAACCTATGCAAGTTAATTGAAAATGTTATGCCAACTGTTGCTTTACTTTTAGTACAGCCCTAGTAATTCTTATGATTTAAAGAGGAGTGCCCACTAAAAAAAATGTTTTAATAGTCAGCAGCTACAAATACTGCAGCTGCTGACTTTTAATAATCGGACACTTACCTGTCCCAGGGTCCAGCGATGAGGGGGAACGAAGCCCCCCCTCGTTCCCCGCTCTGCTCGCGGCGCCGGCATCCTTACTGTGGGCACCCGGCTGTGGCTTCACAGCCGGGCACCCACTGCGCATGCGCGAGCGGCACCGTGCGCCGTGATACGACACTCAGTCATATGGGACACGTGACAGGTCCCAGATGACTGTGCAGCGCCGAGGGGAAGTGATGTGAGTGTCCGGGCACTGAAGGTGGCAGACTACGAGGGACCCCCTAGCAACAGGTATTTAGAGGTGAGTAAAAAAATTATTTTTTCCAATTATTTTTATTTTTTTATGATTTTTAAGCAAATTTTTTTTTATTGGTGGCAACACCACTTTAAGTATCCAGAACACATACCCCATTAATAGTCTTGGCTTCCCTTAGTTTTAGAAGATGCTTTCCACCAAACAGAATCACAACTCTCCAACTTAGGTTTATGTCTGCCAGCTTGCTCTCTGCCCATCCCATCATTATTTTATCTCTACCTACAGAGATACTTATTGGGCATAGTTTTAGTAAAAGATTTGTGTATCCAAAAATACAATGCAAAACCCCATAGATGCACAAATGACACAAGCAACAATGCATGGAATGTAGAAAACAACTTTCTAGAGTGCACATGTATATATAAATGGGGAGTGTAGATTTGTTACATAAAATTGCTCACTGTAGCACTCCAGCATCTGTCTGCTGTGATATAGCGTATGTGCAGGTGAATGTGTATTTTCCAGATAAAAAATTTAACAATTCTAATTTTGCTTTCCAAAACTTTTTATAGGTTTCACAGAAACATCTTTAAAGGGTAACTCCACTTTCGTGGGGAAAAAAATAGCAAATAAAGAAAAAAAGAATATAGCCCATATAATTGTGACACTAATCATATTGTAATTGAATGCTATTAAAAACTACCTTTCCTGTTCAATCTGCAGCCGATGTAATTTTCTGAGAATATGGCTACCTTGAGTTGTTCTGTACACAGAATGTGTACTGACCACTCCCTAGAAACATAATTTCCTGTTTGTGTGATTGGCTCACCAATTTTCCCAGAATTCTTCCTAAGATACAAATCAGATTTCAGGCATCCCCTGCTACAAAAATGTCATTTCTGGAGAGATACTTTCAATAGGAACCAGTCTAAGGCTGGATTCACATCTATGCAAATTTGATGCGGCTTACACCGAATCCAATTCGCAGAACATTTTAAAATCTATTACTTTCAATCAGTCTGGTTCACGTATGTGCATTGCATTCGCACTCCGCATTGCCCAAAAAACATGTGAGCCTTCAGAGGGTTGTTAGAGAACCTTAGTGAGCAAACAGCATCATGAAGTCCAAGGAACACACCAGACAGGTCAGGGATAAAGTTGTGGAGAAGTTTAAAGTAGGGTTAGGTTATAAAAAAAATACCCCAAGGTTTGAACATCTCATGGAGCACTGTTCAATCCATCATCCGAAATTCAAAAGAGTATGACACAACTGCAAATCTACCAAGACATGGCTGTCCACCTTAACTGATAGACCGAGCAAGGAGAGCATTAATCAGAGAACCAGCCAAGAGGCCCATGGTAACTCTGGAGGAGCTGCAGAGTTCCACAGCTCAGGTGGGAGAATCTGTCCACAGGACAACTATTAGTTGTGCACTCCACAAATCTGGCTTTTATGGAAGAGTGCAAAGAAGAAAGCCATTAGTGAAAAAAGGCCATAAGAAGTCTCATTTGCAGTTTGCGAGAATCCATGTTGGTGACACAGGAAACATGTGAAAGAAGGAGCTCTGGTCAGATGTGTCAGAAACCATGAAACAGAGACAGAGATACAATTAAATCACATTTGTTTAATAAAAAAATAAAAAATAAAGGTAAACAGAGTAAACGTAGTCAAAACAGCCAGAGTTCAGGAACCGGAACGGATAGTCAGACAAGCCAAAAAGTCAGGGAGCCAGAAGGATTGTCAGCCAAGCAAGTCTTTAACAGGAACACAGGAGAGCGTCTCTAGAGATGTGACCAAGGCGAAGGCAGAGATCATCTGGACTGGACGGTTTAAGTAGGAAGGACCGACGAGCAGGATCAGCAACAGGTGAGTCACTGTGGAGAGATAGGAGCTGGCAATTAGCCGAAAGCTAAGCGGCCAGCTCAGAGAAGGAAGGGGCCCAGCCCTGACAAGATGAGACCAAAATTGAACTTTTTGGCCTAAAAACAAAACGTTATGTGTGGCGGAAAACTAACACTGCACATCACCCTGAACACACCATTCCCACCATGAAACATGGTGGTGGCAGCATCATGTTGTTGGGGATGCTTTTCTCCAGCAGGAACAGGGAAGCTGGTCAGAGTTGATGGGAAGATGGATGGAACCAAATACAAGGCAATCTTAAACAAAAACCTGTTAAGAGTCTGTAAAAGACTTCAGACTGGAGCAGAGGTTCACCTTCCAGCAGAACAATGACCCTAAACATACAGCCAGAGCTACAATGGAATGGTTTAGATCAGGGGTGCCCAACCAGTGGCCCGGGGGCCACATGTGGCCCGCAGAGCCCTCTGATGTGGCCCGCGACCTCCTGCTCTGGGATAGAATAGAAAGAATACTGTTATTAAAGGTCAGTGTATTACTAAAATCACAGTGTATATATGGGCATATCTTTTCTGCAGTGGTTACTGGGCTGCTTTCAAACTGATCCGCAGGTGCAGAGCAGTTTTCCTGCGGGTTACCTGCACTGATCCATAGACTTCTATTACCTGCGAGTTTGGTGAGCTTTCTGAAAGTGCACCACACCTGCAGATTATAATAGAAGTCTATTGCAAACTGCAGGAAAGCCAAAGGTACACTGCATTGCACACGTGGTGAGGGTAAACAGCAGTGCATCAGTGTGAAAGCAGCCTTGGACCCCTTTCACACGGTCAGTCTGACAGTCCGAACAATTGGACCCTCCATTCACCTCTAAGTAGTGGCAGACATAAACCGGCTTGTGTTCTACCTTCAATATGATCCGCCAAAAAGTATCATGGGCTGCGTCCGTGTCCGTTCGGCAAATGCAGAGTGGACACGGACATGCCATCCACCCGCTCCGCTCATTGTGGCCCGCGACCCGTTACTAAGTGGCCCTCGCTCTTCAAAAGGTTGGGCACCCCTGGTTTAGATCAAAGAATATTCATGTGTTAGAATGGCCCAGTCAAAGTCCAGACCTAAATCCAAATGAGAATCTGTGGCAAAACTTGAAAATTACTGTTCAGATGCTCTCCATCCAATCTGACAGAGCTATTATGCAAAGAAGAATGGGCAAACATTGTACTCTCTAGATGTGCAAAGCTGGTAGAGACATACCCAAGAAGACTTGCAGCTGTAAAAGCAGCGAAAGGTGGTTCTACAAAAGTATTGACACAGGGGAGTACAAATGCACACCACACTTTTCAGATATTTATTTTTAAAACATTTTGAAAACCATTTATCAATTTCCTTCCACTTCACAAGTATGTGCCACTTTGTGGTTGGTCTATTACATAAAATCCCAATAAAATACATTTACGTTTTTGGTTGTAACATGACAAAATGTGGAAAATGTCAAGGGGTGTGAATACTTTTTGAAGGCACTGTATGTGAGGCTATCAGTTTGCAATACTCTTGTCCAATCCTTTGCCCTGGCCATCCTCCCCTCATGCCCATTTATACATGTATTGTTCTGTACACTTGTGTTTTCTGAGTAATCAATGCATAGTCTGTAAATACATACTTTTTTACTTGTTGCCATTATTCTTTTCATAATAAAAAGATATATATGTATACGTGTATATTAACACTTGGCAAGGCCAAAGCAACACATTTTAATGGGCAGCAGGAAAATCTGAACTCACCATAAAGGAGTACAGTGTCTTCATTTGTGTGTGTTATCTCCTCCACAGACATGCATTCATATTCCTCAAGGTCACCAGGAGAAGCTGGCTTGTCCGATGTCTGCCCTGCATCCATTATTACCATAAAAATAAAAATAAAAGTGTTAAGAAAAGCAACTTAAATACTTTTCAGCACAAAGCCTTCTTACTTGATGCCACAATTATTTTCTTATTACAAAAATATATATGTTTATACATGTTTATTAACACTTGGGAAAGCCAAAGCAACACATTTATGTGCAGATAAAAAACTTACCAGAAAGGAGTACAGTGTCTTCACCGTCATGCATGCATCCATCTTCTGGGGGGTTACCAAGAGAAGCTGAATCATCCAGTGTCTGCCCTGTGTCCATTTTAACCATAAAAAAGGCATTAAATAGAGCTGATATAAGTACTTTTTAACACAAAATTCCATCTGTTATGCCTTCTTACTTGCCACCACCATTATTTTCTTATCAAAAATATTTGTGTACTGTATATACTGTATAATAATAATTAGCCAAGCCAAAGCAACACATTTTATGAGCAATCAAAAAAAATCTAAGCTCACCAGAAAGTCGTACAGTGTATTTATCTGCTATCTCCTCCACAAGCATGAGACCATCTTCTGGGAGGTCACCAGGAGAAGCTGGCTCATCCACTGTCTGCCCTGTATCAATTATTATCATAAACATATTAAACATCAAATGGAGCTAAAGTAAATACCTTTGGACAAAAACATTTTTTTTGTTATGTCTTCTCATTTAGTTATATTGGAGTTTACATTTTTATATTTTAATATGTTTATTAGAGTTTTCACATACAAAAGAGAACATACATTAAAGCGGAGGTTCGCACAAAAATTGAACCTCCAATTTGAGGAACCCTCCCCCCCCCGGTGTCACATTTGGCACCTTTCAGAGGGGAGGGGGGTGCAGATACCTGTCTAAGACAGGTATTTGCACCCACTTCGGGGCATAGACTCCCATGGGAGTCTACGCCTCTTTGCGTCCCCCCGCACTGTCTGCTGAGACACACACGGGTCCCAGAGACAGCAGGGACCATTCGGATTGCGCAGTAGGGAACCGGGAAGTGAAGCCTCAAGTCTTCATTTCCTGATTCCCTTACTGAAGATGGCGGCGGCAGCATCTGAGGACCGAGGGGCGGTTCGGCCTCGGGTGCTGACATCGCTGGACCTTGTGACAGGTAAGTGTCCTTATTTTTTAAAAGTCAGCAGCTGCAGTATTTGTAGCTGCTGACTTTAAAAAAAAAAAAAATTTGCGGGACCTCCTCTTTAAGAATTTGGTCACATTTCCTTCAGCATTGTACAGTTTAGTAGTGGCTATAAGTAATTTTGTTTTGATACAGGCACAAATAATATCATCATACAATATAAAGTACAATGTTATCTAAAAAGGGTCATTGTTGCATTAACTTACAAAAATGTATAGTTCCAATCCCTTTTATAGGTGCACCATCTTATTCCACGTTAAAAATTAGAAGATGGGAGAAGTACCAAATACATTTTTAAAAACATTTTTTAGGGGGCACCCCACTTTAAATACTTTTCAGAACAAAATTCTGTTTGTTAAATTTGCAAAATGTATTCTGCTATATGTCTTTGGTAAAAAAAAAAAAAAATACCATTAAGTGTATATTAATTAGTTTGAAAGTTATAGCGTCTACAAACTATGGTATATACACTATAATTTACGCAGCTATAGATGCTATAATAGTAAAGGCGGTGATCAGCAACTTATAGTGTGACTGTGATAGTGTAGCAGGCAGGCAATCTCTGGCGCTGACACTGACTGGAAGGAAAACTAACTGACTTGACACTGATGTTGCTAGTGACACTAATACAGTGATAATTGATAATACTCTTCACTGTACTATGAAACTAATGACACTAATGGGTGACAGGGGTGGTTAGAAGGGCAATCAAGAGGTTAACTGTATGCTTAACAAGTGTATATGTGCTGCTTTTTCTCACAGGATCTTGCTGTTTTTTCTCCCTTAACTCAAAGTTGATTTCAGGGAGAAGAAACAGCCATAAATTGCTTTTTGGTGTTCTGTGAAGGGTTGCCAACCGCCAGTAAATTTACTGACAGTTTGTAAAAATTCAATTTTTTTACAACTGCCAGTAAATATCTGGGGCTATTAATTTCAAGCTGTGTTGACTTTTTAAGTGTAAATCAAGAAAATGATTTTGTTATAGGTATTGTTAGTGTTTCCATATCATGTTTATACTGTTCAAATGTTCACTGTGTTAGTTTTCAATAGGAGTTCTGTAATTTCTCAGGTTGTCAGTAAAAAAAAAAAAAAAGTACTCCGCCAGTAAATTTTCCATGTTTTGTCAGTAAAAAATGCTGCTGGGGGTTGGCAACCCTGTTTCTGTGTCTTTGTAATCACAGAACTTTGTGTTGTGGTTGGCCACAGCCAAATCAGTAGGCATACAGCAAAAAACATTGGTTGCAACCTGCTGACAAACTTGTGCTGTGTCCAATCACAGCACAGGTCAGCAAGGGGGCGCACGCACAAAAATCAGGAAGTTCATCACGACATACAGGTACTTGGCAGTACATGGCTAGCAGAACATGTACTACTGTTAGCAGGCAGCAAGTGGTTAAAGAAACAACATCTCTGCAATAAATATCCCTTTAAAATCACTACAAGTACAAAAACAAAACCTGTTGATCTGCCAGAAACCCAGTAAGCTTCTATCTTCCGTGTTCACTCTGCCTCTGCTGCACTGATATTCCACTTCTACTAAAATTTCAAGTAGTGTTATTAGCCTGAGTTTTCCTCTGTCGACTACAGAACACTTCCAACTTATGTTATGGCAATGAGGAGTGGGGAAGGTGTTTGAGTACAAGAGAACTGAGCAGGGCTGATAACACTGTTGGTATTTCAGTGTGGCACACTGGATGTATGGCATATCAATGGGTATTTTTCAGTACTTGTGTTTTTATATATACAAATCATCAGGGAATGTGCATGCATTGCAAATATGTACTGATAATGTTCTTTTTTTATATTTTATGCAGACCTAAACATTAACTTGTAGACTAATAAACAAGATAGAACTTACAACCTACCTTGATTGAGCTGTTTTGCTTCTTCCCTGGAAGCAGGAGCTTTTTTCCTACGTAAATGGTTTTCAAGGAAGGCCTCCTTTCCAGTAGAAGAGCCGGCTGCAATTTCTGTGCATTCACTATCAACAAGGGAAGAGCATAAAGGCTGCCCATTTAACAACTCAGTTCCAGTGGTAATGGCTGAGAGATGAACTACTGGTTGACTTTGTCTCTTGAAGACTGTTGCCATCTGGTCTACAGGAACATTCGAATCATGAGAGTTTATGGCGTGCACCAAAGCTTTTGTAGTAGTGGCTGTCCCTGTAGGCTGTTTACTTAATGTCTTTCTAATGCCTGCGGATTGCTTACACTGGGCCTCTGTTGATTTGCTGATAAATTGAAGGTTCATAGGTGGCTCATTTGATGTCTTGCTAAGAATTGAAGGGTTCACAGGCTCCTTACTCGGCAGTATGTCAGTATTAGCAGAGGCCAAAGTCTTGCTTAGGGCATGCTTAGAAAAAATGTGAGATGCATGTTTCTTCACTGTCTTTCCTAAACCTGCTAGCATTAGATGCTTATTTTTGGTATCTTTGTTATGCTGCTCACTTGATATGTTATTATTTGGAGACATCATAAGCTGCGGTTGATCTGATGCCTTGTTTGTACTGCTGGCGCTCAAAGGTTGGTAAACTAAAAGTTTTGTAGGATCATGATAGACTGCACTTAAGGACACAAACTTATCTTTACCATTACATATGTCCTTAGGTTGTGCTCTCGCATTGCTTACACCATCAGTAGAATCTGCAGATTTTAATATTTCACCATTAGTGGAAGCTAACCATTCAATGCCATTAACAATATTCACTGGATGGAATGTAATACCTCGGAGACTGACTGTACTTTTTACTTTGTTATTAACATTAATAAGTTGTCCAGATGGAGAACTTGTTACACTAGGAGAATGTCTAGGAAGATGGGAAACGCTTGTGGCATCATGTGCGGGAGGGGAGCTGGCACACTGGTCTTCTGGAGTACGTATTGAGCCTGAAGACTCTAATGCAGCAATCTTAAGATTACGTCTATCGGATCTTGTCTTTGTAGCAGTATGTTGATCCTGTAAAAAATACCATTGCAATTTATAACCCGTTTCCACACATCTTACCAGGTTATTTGCATGTTGTGTTTTTTATTTTTTATTTGACAGGGAGCTTCAGTAGTAATTACATCAGCTACTACACGACTTGTAAGTCACAGAAACAGAACATTGCTGGGAAAAGAGATTTTAAATCCTTCTATTGGCCCATAAAAAGAATTGAATGTAATTTCCCCTGAAAAGGAAAGCCGGCAAAAAAACTTTGACTTGACATATTTATAACTACATTTTGTGATAAGCCTGCAGTTTTATTATGTTTTTCTATTTTTATAGTGTATTGTAAACACATAAATGTCTGTTATGGGAAAGCCGCATACAGTTTTCTATAGGGACAATCAGAGCATCACTAGCACTAATTGTACAATACCCACTTATAACTAAATTGTGCAAAAGATAAAAGGAGATAAACCCTGAGCAAACGATCCCCCAGTGTACTGAAAAGATGCATTGTCCCATTCCATTATTTCTTTGCAATTGTAAAAAATAGAAGGCAAGGGTGGCATCCACTGTGCCAAAGCTTTTTTTGGCCATACTTCTCTCCTGGGTTACAGGAGTGTACTTACTTTTGTGCTACTGCGACCTAGAGTCAGCTTATAGTTGGTTTTTGCCCGCTGTAAGCTGACCTCACAAAGCTGGTCCAGGCTCTGGAAGAATCCTGATCATATTGTTGGGATCCACTCAGCTACCCGATTGACGGCTGGCTCCCCAACTACACGGGTCAGTGAGGACTTTTTAAAACCGTATTCATTGCTTGTTAGGATTATGTAAATATTTAATTGTCTATAGCCTGAACAGTTGAACCAGTCTGACATTTTACAGTACCGTATATACTCAAATATAAGCCGACCCGAATATAAGCCGAGGCACCTAATTTTACCACAAAAAAATGGGAAAACGTATTGACTCGAGTATAAGCCTAGGGTGAGAAATGCGCAGCTACTGTAAGTGTAAAAGAGGGTCAACAATGCCCATTTGCAGCCTCACTGTGCCCATTTGCATGCCTCACTGTGCCCATTTGCAGCCATAGGTTCCCCAAACTTCAAACTTGGTAGTTAAGGGTTCTTAGATGCCCCCTAGCTGCAGTCTCTGGACCCAAAGGGTCCCGAAATGACATTGCTGCAGATGGACACAGTTGATCGATTTTGGGGTCCTGTATCTCGGGGCCACTTGGTGCTAAGATCCCCAAAATATTTGGAGATGTTGTAGTGCTGGTTCCACTGGGTTTTCACACCAAATATGGGGTTCCTAGAACCAAGTGGCCCCAAGATACGAGGCCCCAAATTCGGGTCGGAAAATGTCATTCTCTGCTGCAGAAAAGTGCTTAACTCCAGTATAAGCCGAGGGGGGCACATTCAGCACAAAAAAATGTGCTGAAAAACTCGGCTTATACTCGAGTATATATGGTACTTAAATGGTAAATTTTATTTCACTGCACACACAATGAAAGAATAACTGTATTTTCTAAAAGAAAGGGAATACTGCTTTAGGAGCAACGGAAGGAATTATTTGTGTGAAGTGGGCCAGGGTTTCACCCACTGCCAGATCTTTATTGCTTCTTTATATCTTGATAGGTACTGCTCCTCCATTTCTGGCATTGTTGTAAGAGTATGTGAGCTTGGCTTCGTTCCACCCTTGAGTCCTCTAAATAATCCCACTGACAATGATACTTATATGCCCACTACACAATAAGCAACCATCTATAGGATTATTTTGAGAAATCATTGAGGACAATGACAACCAATCAACTGGCTACTGTGATATATACCTTTGAAATGTCTTCCACAGTCCCGGAAGTATCCTCCATTTGCTCATCCTGAAAATAAGCATATAAAAAAATATACATTATGTTATAATTAAACTTTTAGACTGATTAAGTAAAAAAAAAAAATATTAAAGGGAGTGTTTTTTCAAGTAGTGTTGAGTTAGTTATTTGCAATTCTAAAAAAGTTAAACTTATAATGTATACACCGCATACAAATAGAAAAAGATAATGAGTAAAGTCATTGACATGATGGATTGCACATATAATTATGTTGGTTATTGCATAAAGGATGATGAAAAAATTGTTCCTGGACTACTAACCACTCTCCTCTTTTGGCCACATGACCTGATAATACTGACTTACAGAAAACAAGGGTTTGTGTGTCATTGTGAAATTTTATAATTATATTCTACTCTGGGGCAAAAACGCTTCCATTATTATTTCAAAATAGTACATTTGTCAATAAAAAATAAATAGACTTACCTCACAGATGTCTTCAGACATGGCAATTGAACCTGAAATGAGATGCAAATAAGATTTTCTTTGCACTGTTCTTAGAGAAAAATAAGTAAATGCCGGGATCCAAGTCTCTGTACACAGGCTTAGTACTTTACATAGAATGTATTTTGTTCAATTATACAGCTGACTATCTTGTCTAATTACAGCTCAGCAGCTACAGAACTCCGTAAGCACAGTCCTCAGGAACCTGGGTCATTCTGCACAATGAAGTATACTGTGATCTGGCCTGTGCTGCCGGTGTAGTAAAGCCTACATTTGACATAGAGGGAAGGTCCCATCTGTTATGTCCACCATGGGCCTACAATATGAAATATAAAAAGATCATTGATGAGGCGGCACTGATGAGGCTGCATTGATAGGTGGCACTGATAGGTGACACCGATGAGGCTGCACTGATAAGGGCACTGATTGTCAGCACTAATAGGCACTGTTAAGACTGCACTGATAATCAGTGTAGATGTCCCTTTCACACAAGCTGGTTATTGGTTCTCAAGCTTGTGTGTACATCATGATCAGCTGTGATTGGACACAGCGGATCATGATGTAAGCATGAGCCGCTGATTGGCTCTTTACCTCAATCTGTGATCAGCTGTGTCCGGAGGACACAGTGATCACAGACCGCCCATTCGGCTATAGCATGGTCAGCAAGTGCTAAAATCAGTTTGGGGGCTATATGTATGTGTTATTTTTTTATTTTTTGTGCTGCTTTTTCCTTTCATTTTAAAGATTTTAATATAAATAATTAACAATATGATGTCTTTTATGCGCTTACCTCCAATGTCCTCATACAATTGAGAACAGGCATCCCTTTCATCCGGGTCCATAGTCAATAAAGCAGTTTCAAGCTGTTATTGCAAAGAAACATCAAAACATCATTTACAGTTTAGGTTTAAAAAGACATACTTCAGGGCTAGAGCACCGTCCCTCGGTTCCCACCCCTACCCACCTCCCACTATTGCCCCTTTTAGAGAATACAGAACCAAGTAACATTTGTGGTGTTAGGTGATTTGTATTGAATTTGTCAATGATAACAAGAAAAGCAGTAACATACAGTGCATCTGGAAAGTTTTCACAGCGCTTCACTTTTTTGTTACAGCCTTTTTTCCAAAATGGATTAAATTCATTATTTCCCCCACAATTATACAAACAATACCCCATAATGACAATGTCAAATAATTTTATTTGAAATCTTTTGCAAATTTATTAAAACTAAAAAATGTAAAAATCCCATATACGTAAGTATTCACAGCCTTTGCTCAACACTTTGTTGAAGCACCTTTGGCACCAATTACAGCCTCAAGTCTTTGTGAGTATGATGCTACAAGCTTATCACACCTATTTTTGGACAGTTTCTCCCATTCATCTTTGCAGGACCTCTCAAGCTCCATCAGGTTGGATGGGGAGCTTCAGTGCACAGCCATTTTCAGATCTCTTCAGAGATGTTCAATCGAGTTCAAATCTGGGCTCTGGCTGGGTCACTCAAGGACATTCACAGAGTTGTCCTGTAGCCACTCCTTTCTTATCTTATCTTAGGGTCATTGTTCTGATGGAAGATGAGCCTTCACCCTAGTCTGAGGTCCAGGGAGAGCTCTGGAGCAGGTTCTCATCAAGGATGTCTCTGTACATTGCTGCATTCATCTTTCCCTCAATCCTGACTAGTCTCCAGTTCCTGTCGCTGAAAATTATATCCCCCACAGCATATTGCTGCCACCACCATGCTTCATTTTAGGGATGGTATTTGCCAAGAGATGAGCGGTGCCTGGTTTCCTCCAGACATGACGCTTGCCATTCAGGCCAAAGAGTTCAATCTTTGTTTCATCAGACCATAGAATTTTGTTTCCCATGGTCTGAGAATCCTTCAGGTGTCTTTTGGCAAACTACAGGAAGGGTGTCATGTGCCTTCTACTGAGGAGTGGCTTCTGACTTGCCACTCTACCATACAGGCCTGATTGGTGGAGTGCTGCATAGATGGTTGGAAGGTTCTCCTCTCTCCACAGAGAAACACTGGAGCTCTGTCAGAGTGACCATCAGGTTCTTGGTGACCTCCTTGACTAAGGCCCTTCACCCCGATCGCTCAGTTTGGTCGGCACGCTCTAGGAAGAATTCTGGTGGTTCCAAACTTCTTCCATTTAAGGATGATGTAGGCCACTGTGCTCACTGGGACATTCAATGCTGCAGACATTTTTCTGTACCCTTCCCAGATCTGTGCCTCAATACAATCCTGTCTCAGAGGTCTACAGACAATTCCTTGGACATCATGGCTTGGTGTGTGCTCTGACATGCACTGTTAACTGTGAGACCTTATATAGACAGGTATGTGTGCCTTTCCAAAGCATGTCCAATTAACTGAACTTACCACAGGTGGACTCCAATCAAGTTATAGAAACATCTCAATGATGATCAGTGGAAACAGGATACAACTGAGCTTATTTTTGAGTGTCATGGCAAAGGTTGTGAATACTTATGTACATGCAATTTTTTTCGTTTTTTATTTTTAATACATTTTCAAAGATTTTAAACAAACTTTTTTTCACGTTGTCATTATGGGGTATCGTTTGTAGAATTTTGAGGAAAATAATTTTATCCATTTTGGAATAAGGCTGTAACATAACAACATATGGGAAAAGTGAAGCAATGTGAATACTTTTGGGATGCACTGTAGATTACCTGCAGCCAGCAACCATAGACCCCCCTCATCAACAACAGATCCCCCAAGCAACAATGGGCCGCTTCCAACAATAGACCCCTCCCTCAACAGTTGATCCCTCCTAGCAATAACTGACCCCCCGGGGCAACATAAGACCCATCCCCAGCAACACAAGACCCATCCCCAGCAACACAAGACCCATCCCCAGCAAAACAAGACCCATCCCAAGCAACACAAGACCCACCCCTAGCAACAATAGATGCCCCACCAGCAACAACAGACCCCCCTGTAAAAAAATATATCCCCTCCAGCACCAATAGATCCCCCAGCAGCCAGTATTAATAGACCTTGCAGCACACCCCAGCACCCCTTGCCATTACATACATTATATGCTGGAGGTGCCAGGACTGCGTTCCGGCTGACAAAAAGCCTGGCTCTTGAACCCATTTCCTTCTCTAACTGGCTTGTGTAGTGACATGATTTTGTGGGAAATGTCTGTATATCATCTATACTGATCAGAGTGAACAGAAACCCAAAGCTATACATTATTTTTGCATCCACAATTCTGGAAGTTCTATGGTCTGTACAGTTTTGTGATCAACTCAAGCAGTGGGCCCCAATGAGTTAGGGAGAAGCACAGGCAGAGCTATCTTGCTGCTTAAATACCACTGGTTAATCCCTCACGTGCCATGGTCTGCTCTACAGACTTCTCCTACAAACCCATGGTTATAATGAGCATCTGATTTGCTCTGATTTGCTCTCATATACAGTACATTCCCTACCTAAAGTGATTGCAAATGCTTTGCACTTTTTTTTAATAATAAACAGGTTTATACTTATCTGCTCTGTGCAATAGAATTGCACAGAGCAGCCCCAAATCTCCTCTTCTCAGGTACCCCACCAACGCTCCTGGCTCCTCCCTTCCGACAAGCATCCACTTTCTATGGGGGCACTCATGCATGCTCACTCCGAAGCTTTGCTGTTTGCGTCTTTTGGCTTTGTGAGGGGAGAGAAGAGCTACAGACTGGCACAGTGCTGGATCGAATGAGGGCTCAGGTAAGTAAAAAAAAAGGGTATATAAGAGAAAAGAGCCGGCAACTCAAAGTCTTTGATGCAAAAATGTATTGGCTACATATGAGCATTAATGCTCATATGTAGCCAATACATTTTTGCATCAAGGACTTTTTAGTTGCCGGCTCTTCTTTCTTATACTGTATATTGTATTTAGTGTGAGAAGACACACTGAGCCTTGGCACCTGTGCTGCAGACTGCACACTAGGAATAGATTGCTTAAGTTGAGAGCGCTGCATCTTTTATTTTTCCTCAAGTAAAAAAAGGGGATTCAGATGCCGGGAGGTGGGTCGGGGTTTCTGTTAATGAGACTGTCGTGATTGCCTGTCACAGCAGTTACATGATCGCAAAGCTCCCGATCACTAGCATGCACCAGGAGCTTTCCAGTACCTGTCGGGTACCGCGATGGGGGCATGCTCTCAGCATGGTAAGTTATTTTAACAGGGCTGCATATATGCGGCCACTCTGCGTTAAAGCCCACTGCCAGTGTCAAACAGGTTAAAGTATACATTGCTTTGCCTGCTCGGACTAGAAATTTCTGGTAAAGTTAAACTCATAAAATGACAGTAGCTGACCAGTAGGGAGAATATAAAAGGTTATAAAAGGTGCAATAAGCAAATGCTCATACCTCTGGATTATTTAGTTTCCGTTTGCGCTTCCTATTTCTTTTTGGAAAGTCACCTATAAAAATGTATTTGTAGGTAAAAAGCTGAACTTTGAGCAGGTATGAAAAGACACCAGTTAAAGCAGTTAGTTATTCAGAAAACGTGAAAGCCTTCTCAGTGTGCTGCTGTTTTTCCTCCCCTGGCTCTCTGAGATCCTTATGCAGCTGAGAACAGAAGGTATGTAATCACTTATAAAAAAGGAAAGAAAAATATATTTATAATGTTTTTCATCTTTCTCATTAAGATTTTTATTTTCACAAAGTAAAATCATTACAGAAGAATTCACAGTAAAGCTAACAAATGTGACTATATAACATATCAGTGAGACATTGAGAATTTAACAAAGTAAGAAATAAGTATGTAACTTAAGCTGTGACAACTCATTTGTATGCTATATCCCAGAACACTCCAAGAAGGGTAGGAACTCTGCATCCCCTCCGACACCCCAACCGGGATCAAGCTGTGTCCAAGGAGGTGCAAATATCCCCCCCCCTCGAACGAATAGAATTTACTATATAACTTCTTTCTGAGAAGCAAGAAATAATACTATTAACTTTTCGAGTTGCCCAGACAAAATAAAATTGTAGAGTCTAACATGGATACAACATCATGTTCTCACTGGATTAAGCCCAGGAAAATCCTATATTTAGACATACTAATGTAAAAAAACTGTCAATTCCTAGGTAATTCAAGGAAAGATACTCTAGTCAAAAAATATATATATATATAATAAACATAATATTATCCAAAATAAAAATAAAAAGGAAAGACTAAAGATTGAGAAGAGAGAGAAAAGAGAAAGAAAGAAGAAGAGAAGATGATGCCTTTATGTCCTATAAAATATCCAGTAATGTTTTTCATCTTTCATATCAAATGTTTTACCTTGCATTTCTATTTTGAACTGGTAGTTTTACAAGGAGAGGGTTCACATATACTTTAACATAGTTAAATCTACTTCCACGGTTATATGGGAAATCTCTACTGATGGGTCAATAGCCATTACTATGCAACTCCACCCTTGTGGCAAATTTAGTATTATAAGACATGGTAGCAAAATCATCAGCTTTTGATCAGCAACAAGTACCACACTGCCATGACATTTGTGTGTCCTAAATTTGCCCTAGTATTTAGGTGAGCATCTGTAGGACTTTGGTAGATACATTCAGGGTTATTTTTTCAGCGGTAATGTGGGGGGATGAAGCACCTCCAGCATTGAATGTATGTAATGACAAGAGGTGCTGGGGTGTGCTGAAGGGTCTATTGATGCTGACTGCGGAAGGATTAATTGTTGCACGGGGTCTATTGTTCCTGAGGAGATCTATTGTTGCTAGACGGTTCTTAAAATTCTGGTGGGTCAATTGTTGCTGGGAGGGACTTACTGTTGATGGCTCTTGGAGGTTTTATTCATGCTAGCTGCTGGGAGATCTATTATTGCTGGCGGGGAGCTATTGTTGCTGGGGGGAGGGAGAGAATATTGTTGCTGTGGGAAGATCTATTATTGCTGAGGGATCTATTGTTGCTGACTGCAGAGGGATCTACTTTACTTCTTTTCTTGTAATCATTAAAATTTTCCATATAAATTACTTAGCACCACTAAATGATACTTGGTTCTGTAGTCTCTAAAAGGGGCAGTACTGTGAGGTGGGTATAGGGTGGAGCCAAAGGACAGTGCTTGACAGTGGGTGGGGGGGAAAGGGGTGACTCGAGGGGGCACCTATTCTCTGAGAAAAAAAGCCCTGGATATATCAAATTATAAACTTTTAGGAGGACAAGGATTCATGTGACTGGTTGTAAGTACACTACGGCTCATGTGTAAGGTAAAGTCTACAGGTTTGGAAAGATCAATTTGTAAATGGATAGAAAACTGGCTAAATGACAGAATTCCGAGAATAGTGGTTAATGATTCTTACTCTGAATGGTCTAAGGTTATCAGTGGTGTACCACAAGGTTCAGTGCTGGGACCCTTACTTTTTAATATTTTTATAAATGATATTGGGTCTGGGATTAAAAGTAACATTTCTGTCTTTGCAGATGACACCAAGCTATGGAGTGGAATAACGTCCTTACAGAATGTCTCCAATTTATAAGCCGACCTCAATGCTCTGTCTAATTGGGCAACTAAGTAGCAAATGAGGTTTAATGTTGATAAATGTAAAGTTATGCACTTGGGGGCTAAGAATATGCATGTATCATACATACTAGGGGAGTATAACTGGGGGAATCAATGGCGGAGAAGGATCTGGGGGTTTTGGTAGATCATAAGCTCAATAATAGCATGCAATGCCAAGCTGCGGTTTCCAAAGCGAGCAAAGTCCTTTCTTGTATTAAGAGAGGTATGGACTCCCGAGAGAGAGATATCATTTTGCCCCTGTACAAATCATTAGTAAGACCTTATCTGGAATATGCAGTTCAGTTTTGGGCACCAGTTCTCAAAAAGGATATCATGGAACTGGAGAAAGTGCAGAGAAGGGCAACCAAACTGATAAGAGGCATGGAGGAGCTCAGCTATGAGGAAAGATTAGAGGAACTGAATGTATTCCCTCTTGAGAAGAGGAGATTAAGGAGGGATATGATCAACATGTGCAAATACTTAAGTGGTCCATATCGTGAACTTGGTGTTGAGTTATTCACTTTAAAGTCATCCCAGAGGACAACGGGGCACTCTTTACGTCTAGAGGAAAAAAGATTTCATCTCCAAATACGGAATGGTTTCTTCACAGTAAGAGCTGTGAAAATGTGGAATAGACTCCCTTCAGAGGTGGTTCTGGCAAGCTCAGTCGATTTCTTTAAAAAAAAGGTCTGGATTCCTTCCTAAATGTACACAATATAACTGGGTACTAACTTTTATAGGTAAAGTTGATCCAGCTAAAATCTGATTGCCTCTCAGGGGATCAGGAAGGATTTTTTTCCCCTGCTGTAGCAAATTGGAGTATGCTTTGCTGGTTTTTTTTTGCCTTCCTCTGGACCAACTGTGGGTATAGGTTTGTGTATATGGGATTGTATTTTTATTTTTATTTTTTTGGTTGAACTTGATGGACAACCTGACTAACTATGTAACTATGTAACCTGCATAAAACGTCTGTCCTCTGTAAATACAGGAAATTAGGCCCCTTTCACACTGGGGCGTTTTTCAGGCGGTACAGCGCTAAAAATAGCGCCTGTTCACTGCCTGAAAAAATCCGGCCCCTTTAACTCCAGTGTGAAAACCAGCGGGCTTTCACACTGGAGCGGTGCGCTAGAAGGACGGCAAAAAAAGTCCTGCTAGCAGCATCTTTGGAGCGGTATAGGAGCGGTGTGTTCACCGCTCCTATACCGCTCCTTCCCATTGATTTGAATGGGAAACCGCGGTAAAACCGCGGCAATACCGCCGCAAAGCGCTGCTACGGCGGCGCTCTGCGGGGGTCTTTAACCCTTTTTCGGCAGCTCGCGGGGGGTAAAACCGCACCGCGAGCGGCCGAATACCGCGGTTAAAACGACGGTAAGGCAGCGCTAAATATAGCGCTGCTTTACCGTCACCGCGGCTCCCCGCCCCAGTGTGAAAGGGGCCTAAATGAACAAAATTCATTCAACTTATTTCTAATGGTCTATGTAATGCTGGTATGATTGCCAAATGCTGCGTTTATAGTTTCTAACTGATTATTTAGTGCTATAATCCCCTAAGAAAGACAAGCAGTATATCACAAATGTTTGTAAAAAGCGCCAAAGTAAAATAACCCCTACAAATAACCATAAGGATCCACCCTATCGCCATCATTGGATCACCCGGTAAGGTAAATATTCTGGTAAGTAACGCAGGGACCACCACTTAGCAGTTGATCCAGGGACCAACATCCGACCGCCCCTCGGGGGGTCAGGAAGGAATTTTTTCCTCTGCTACAGCAATTGGCCGCGCTAGTAGGGGTTTTTTCGCCTTCCTCTGGATCAACGGGAGGGAGGGTGTAGGTCTACAGGGTTTTCCCACAGATCCGCAACATCTTCAACTAGCCTGCGCAAGACCGTTATCGCCTCAACAACAGCATCAGCGTTTTTTCAACGCATCATCTCGTCCACAGCAGGGAATTTTTTTGGAGCACCTCAACATGTGCAATTTCAAATACTCAGCAGAGTCTCTCCGCAGACTAAGAAATTTGACCGCAACTCTACCGACCGACATTCAAAAAATATTACAAAAAGAACGACTACTAAGAATCGATCCACAAGCAACGATCAAACATAAGAAGACTACAACTCAACCGCAACAGTTAGCATGCGCTTTGATTAACACCAGATCGGCAGTCAAGCACAGGCACGAAATCCATGACTTCATCACACAAAACAACATAGATTGCCTCTTCATCACGGAAAGCTGGCTAACACCCGACTGCAACACCATCCTAACAGAATTAGTGCCAGAAAACTACAGGATCCTAACCGAGCATCGGAAAGGAAAAAAAGGAGGAGGCCTAGCAGTGATCTTCAAAGCTCATCTAGCGCTCGTCAAACCTACGGTACAGAACAAAGCAACGTTTATGGAGACACTTACTCTACAGATGCAAACCACACCACAAGAAACCATCCACATGCTGCTATGCTACAGACCACCAGGACCAAAGACAAATCTACCGATACCACTCACGGAATTCATCTCGGCACACACCCTGAAAAACAACAAGATTCTGGTACTCGGAGATTTCAACCTCTGGGCGAATTCCACCGAAGACCCCATCGCCACCACCTGCATCAATCAACTGGAAGACCTAGGGCTTCAACAACTAGTAAAGGCTCCCACACATGGGTCGGGTCACATCCTGGACCTCATCTTCAAGCAAAATACGGACATCAGCATTCAAGACAACATAGCACTACCATGGTCAGACCACCACGCTATCAAATTTGAGATCGCCACCAACATCTCCCTGCAAAAACCAAACCCAGCAGCAACAACACACTGGATAAGATCGCAGAAGAAACTACATTCGGAAATCTTCAAAACCACACTAACACACAAAATGGGTACACTAAATCAAAACCACTCAACAGAACGAATACTCAGCTTCATAAACAAGGCACTTCTACAAACAGCAGACGCAGTCGCCCCGAAACATCGAGTACCCATCCGCAAGAAAAATTCTGGTTGGTTTAATGGCACGCTTACTCTACTGAAACGGGAACACAGAAGAGCAGAAAGAGCCTGGAGAAGAAACACCACAAAGGAAAATCACACAAACTACAGAATACTCACCAAGAGATATCATAAAGCAATTTTCACAGCAAAAAAAGAACATGTCTCAAACACCCTCTCAAAAGCCTTAAACCGACCACGGGAACTTTTCAAACTAGTCGCCCAGACTATGAACCCCACCTGCCTTGAGCCCCTAGGAAACGAAACTCAAGAATACTGCAACAAATTATCAGATTTTTTCATCAACAAAATAGACAACATTCAGAAAATAATTCAACAAAAAAAAACAACAACCAGCTCTACTCAACTCAACCCAGGTAAGGAATTTTACATCCACAGCGCACAAGCACCACATTTTTCACTTACCCCGATCACAACGGATGAAACCAAAAATGTCATCAAGAGCCTCCGAGACAGCACCTCGCCAAACGACATCATCCCCACAAAACTCTTGAAAGAATGCTCCGACATTCTGGCCCCCGCTATCACACACCTAGTAAATCAGTCGTTCAAAGAAGGATTGGTTCCGAATTCCCTCAAGCAAGGCATCATCAAACCATTACTAAAGAAACCCAACCTCGACCCCAAGGATCCGAACAATCGCAGACCGGTAACAAGCCTGAACACCATTTCCAAGATCATGGAGAAAGCAGTAGTACAACAGCTTCAACTTCATCTGGACACACACAAGCTCCTAGACCCACTACAATCGGGCTTCCGCCCAGGCCATGGCACAGAAACGGCACTTCTGAAAATATGGGATGACGCCCTAGAAGCAGCGGATGAGGGAGAATCGTGTCTTCTGGTATTGCTGGATCTCAGTGCGGCGTTCGACACAGTGGACCACAACATGCTTCTCAGCCGCCTCAAGGAAGTGGCAGGAGTTACAGATGGAGATCTGCCATGGTTCGCTTCCTTCTTAGGAAACCGGTCACAAACAGTGAAACTAGGAGCCTTCACTTCGGAAACTCGGGCAATCACTTATGGAGTCCCTCAAGGATCACCATTGTCACCAGTACTGTTCAACATTTACATCCGACCACTCTTCAAAATTATTAGCAAATTGGATCTGTGCTTCCACTCATACGCGGACGACACTCAACTGTACTTCCGGATCACCGGACAAAAAGACCAATACCAGGAACTAGGAAAATGTCTCACATTGATAGATGACTGGATGACCACTAGCTCCCTCAAACTAAATGGATCAAAAACAGAATTACTGCTCCTCGACGCAAACTCAAGGAAAAAGACGAAGACCCCTTGGACACCACCAACCATCTTGGGACAGACCATCCTTCCAAGCAACAAAGCCAAAAGCCTCGGAGTAATCTTTGATTCAGAGATGACAATGGAGGCACAAATAGGATCCGTAATCAGCGGATCCCACCATCTCCTTCGCATGCTACGCAGACTCATCCCCTTCATCCCGGAAAAGGAAAAAGCGTTAGTAGTAGGAACGATCATCAATTCACGGCTCGACTACGCAAACTCACTCTACATAGGATTACCGGATTACCAGATTGCGCGCCTTCAAATTGTCCAAAACACAGCAGCAAGAATAGTCACCGGAAAGAAACCCTGGGAATCCATCTCCCTATCCCTAAGGATGCTCCATTGGCTCAAGGTAAAAGACAGGATCACATTCAAGACCCTCTGCCTCACCCACAAATGTACACAAGGAAATGCGCCTCAATACCTTTGTGAGAAAATAGAAAAATACATACCGAATCGCAGACTTCGATCAACAAACCAAAATCGCCTTCTCATCCCCAAAGCCCGCTACAAATCGAAGGGAGAACGAAGATTAGCAGTACAGGGACCCCGGCTATGGAATGCTCTACCAAACAACATCCGCATGGAAGAAAACCATCAGGCCTTCAGGAAAAAACTCAAGACCCACCTCTTCTAATACATGGCATCCCAACATGAGCAGTCAAGCGCCTCGAGGCGATTCAGTTCGCAGTTGCAGCGCTATACAAATCATTCATTCATTCATTCATTCATAAGATGTATTTGACATGACAAATACAAATGTTTACTATAATGGGAATGTATAATAACTAGCACAGCACAAAATCTCTGTCTTCCACATTAAAACAAAATACTTACTGAGAGAGATAGTACGTGATATTTTTGGGGTCTGAGAACCACTGGAATCTTTGCTAATGCTTGATGTACTGTGGTTAAAAAACAAATAAAAAAAGGATGAATACATGAGGGTAGGGCAGTGTTAATGCTTGAAATAAAACAGTCAAACACAGGTAAACAGGTACAACGTAGGTCAAGTGATTAACAATGGCTCCCAAGCTATTTTTCCCTTCTAGACAGTGGACAGGCTCTAATGATGCTCCTATGTCACCTCTCAGTGGAGTACAGGTGTGGTGGCTCAGTAAGCCTGTGGGTGTAGACAGCACTATGACCTGGTTATTATCACTGATGTGCTGAACAAGAAAAGTGCAGATCTGAGAGCAGATAATGCTACAATTTCAGCACTGGGACCATGACATTGCCGGCTCAACACAAGAAACAATAAAAGAGCAGAATCAAAGGATCAACAGATTCTTATAGCCATCGGAGGGAAAATTATTTAGGACATTAATAATGATAGCATTATCTTTGTTTGAGAGAATCTTGTATTTTGCCTGGAACTGTGTAAAATAGGATTTCTGACTTACTTTTAAAATCCTTTTCTTGGAGTACTATACAGGACACCGGATCGCTATGAAAGACAGCTTACACAGATTCACAACTCACTCTGTATGTATCAAATTTTTCCGCCAGAACTCCGCCGGACCCAGTTCCTATCGAGAAATCCGCTCGTCTGTATACTAGTCCAACAGACGAAAACCAACGCTAGAGTAGCTATTGGCTACTGGCTATGAACTTCCTTATTCTAGTCCGGTCGTACGTCATCACGTTCGATTCCGTCGGACTTTGGTGTGATTGTGTGTGTCCAAGTCCGTTTGTTTGGAAAGTCCGTCGGAAGTCCGCCGAAAGTCCATCGGAAAAACCGTCGGACCTAGTCTGCCGGAAAGTCCGGTTGTGAGAACGCGGCATAAGACCAGGAATAAATGTCTGTCAGTTCCTCCACAAATCTTCCTTCAACTCTATGGTAAATACACAGCTTTGCCACATAAACTGAATCTCAAAACAGTTGTTCTCCACATAAATAATACAAAGGAAAGGAGCCCCACATGAAAGTATGTTTATTAAAAAAACAAAGACAGGAACTGCACTTACATTAAAATAAACTGTCACCAGCCTGTAATAAACTCATGGCCATCGCACACTTCCTGTTCCAGGATGTGACACCACCTGGAAGCATGGGCGTCCACAGGTAGGGGCAAGGGGGGTCAAGTGCCCCCCCCTGGAATCAGGGATCGGATCTTAAATTCAGCACAGTTGTGTCTCTATCGAGGTGCCGCACCCGGGTGCCACCCACCAGTGGGGTGACACCATTAAGGTGCTGTCAAGTGTAGTGTGACTTTGGGCTCTTTTCCCTGCTCAGTCCAGCAGAGAACTTGGCGGTGCTGTGACGGAAGAATGGCGAGCTGCGGGCTATCAGAGGTTTCCCCCCCCTCGCCTCACCCATTCTTCTGTCAGGGAGAAGAGACGGCGGCTCTCACCAGGTTCCCCACCCAGCTTCCTGCCCTGCTCCGTTCCTTCCCTATTGCCCATAATTGAGGGCCAATCAAAGGGGACTAGAAGAGGCAAGCTTCATGGGACAGGTAGTCCCAAAAGATTGGCGGCTCCATTTTCCACAGGGAGGAGGCTACAGCTCGATCAAGAGAGAGATTGAGAGACTGCAGCCTGGAAAGAAGCTCAGGGAGAGAGTGCTACAGGACGAGGAGTGTGCTGGGCGGAAGCAAGAGAGAGAGCCTGCCAGGGCCACAAAAGAGAGCCATGCTGTCCAGCACCACCAGAGAGAGAGCCACACTGGTCAGCACCACCAGAGATAGAAAGACTGAGCCACTACCAGGGTACAGACATGCTACACTACTGACCAGTGTCGCCCCCCGGGGATCCCAGAGTGAACGATCGTCCAGCTGGAGTGATCACTGCTGTAGTTTCGCTGGGTCTGGTAAGAGAGCCTGTTGGCCATTACCCATTACTTATCCTAGGGACTGTAATACGTCTACAGACTCTGACCATAATAATGTGATAATGACATTGTCGAAAAGGGGCGGTGCATGGGTGACCCTAAAAATTATGCCCCCCCCCTGAAAAAAGTTCTGCGGACGCCCATGCCTGGAAGTACAGCTCTGATAAAACTGACCCCACAGAGTAACCAGAGCATCCACCACGAAGGCCCAAGGTTTCCTGGATCCACCAACAAACCTCTCTAGTTTGTTTTAGAATTTGGACCTCAGAAGATCCATGTCCCCACACCTGTGGCAAAGAGCTTGAATCATCTCAGGGTGGAGAGACCATTCCCTGGGATATAGATGCTGACGACTAAGGAGGTCCGCCTGCCTTTGAGCAGCCTAACATCTGGTGCCTCCTTCGTATTTTACGTAGGCCACTTCCCTGGCATAGCCTGACTTGGTCCTGGTCAGGTGACCTGACAGCTAAAAAGTCCAGCGTTGGAGGGACAAATTAATTGCCCGCAGTTCAAAGACGTTGATGGGATATCAAACTTCTTCCAACAACCAAGTTCCTTGTACTGAAGGGGCATCCAGGACTGAATCTCAGATTAACAGGCTGCCATCTGCCATGAGTACCACCCACATGTTTGGAGTAAAAGGCTTTCCCGACTCCAACACTGGATTGAAATCCACCAAGCCAAGGAAAGTCAGGTCTTGCTGGTCAGACACATGGGGCAGTCCAGAGACTGCGTCTGTTTGTCCCATACAGTCAGAATGTTGAGTTGCAACAATCTGGAGTAAAACTAGGCATATGGTACCTCAAAAGGAGGCAACCATCATATCTAGAACTGGAGGGTCTGAGCACAAGGCCAAAGGAACAGAAGTTTGTCCCAAGGCATCAGGATCCTGGACAAGGCTGTGTCCAATATAAGATTCAGATGCTCCAAGCGAGGAAACAGTTCCAACAATAACTTCTGGAAATTGAGGATCCATTCAAAGCTTTGAAAAGTCTGCATCGCCTGCAGGACACTGGCCGACAGGGCCTAGGCAGACTGGTCCTTTAACAATGTATATACCCTGAATTTGAAGCAGGGCATGGACCAGGTCAAACACCTTGGTGAGTACTGTGGATGGGCCAAAGGGAAGGGCAACAAAGTGGTAATGATGCCTGCCTACTGTAAACAGCAGATATTATTGATGAGGTGGGAAAATAGTGATGTATAGGTAAACATCCCTGATGTTCACAGAGACCAGTTGATCCCCCGGGAAAAAAGGAAGGATTGACTAACCTGGCAGATTCCATGCAAAACTACTGGACTATTAGAAACAGGTTGAGGGTCTTGAGATCCAGAATGGATTTGTTGCCATCTGGCTTGGGAACAGTGAACATCTTAAAACCCTTGAAATTACTCCCCATCCAGAAAGAGGACAATTACCCTCTGTGCAGGAAGCTGTTAAATAGCAGCAGATAGATCTGCCTGTCTTTGCAGACAGGATGGCAAATTGAAGAGCATGAAGCAGGAAGAAGTGTTCGAAACTTCAATTTTTAGCCCCTGTATACAACTCTGGACCCAAACACTAGAGATTTCCTGAGACCAGATGGCTAAAAAAGCCAGCAGGTATTTCTCCACTTAGTGGAAAACCCACTCATTATGAAAATGGCTTGCTCCCAGACTTGTTAGGTTTGGAGCTCCACAGCCTCCAACAGATGTGTGCCCCAGGTTTTGGTTTAGAGCCCAAGGCCTGAGGTGGGCAAAAGAAACTACTGATAGACACGGGAGCAGGTCTACTTGCAGAAGCAAGAGCTTTCTGCAAGTAGGGGAGGACAGTACTCTTACCCCCAGTGATTTTCTTGATGTACTTGTCTAAGGAGGAAACAAAGGCATTTCCTTTCAAAGGGCATCCTCTCAAGGAATTTCTTACTTGGATGTTCCACTAACCAGAATTTTAACTAGAGGATTCTGTACATGTGAACGATAAGGATGCTCATGTCCACCAAGCCGTCTTCGCAGTAGGCCCACAGGCAAATGTTCTAAGTGGTGGTGGACTTGTTAACGGGATTCTCCTCATCCAGGTAGGGGGCACGGCACACCTCTTGTGCTGTGATTAGTCACAGCACAAGCCAATCAGCGAGTGCCGGCGAATGGATGGCCACTGGCACTCGCTGATTGGACAGAGCTCTGTCTATGTAAAGAATACAGAGCTCTGTCCTGTCAGCAGGGATGTGCTGGGTTTTGTTTCTCTGTAAAGCAGGGAATAAAAATCAGCACATTATTTAGTGAAAGCACCTCACAGTACACACATAAACACTGGTTAGGCACACATTTAACCATTTAATCGTTATAGATGTTTAACCCCTTCCCAGCCAGTGTCAGTACAGTGACAGTGTATATTTTTAGCACTGATCACTGAATTGTTGTCACTGGCTCCCAAAAAGTGTCAGTGTCAGATTGCCTGCCGCTATATCTAGTATAAATTACTAGTATAAAATAAATGATAAAAGTTCCAGTACATATACCATAGTTTGTAGACGCTATAACTTTTGCGCAAAACAATCGTTATATGCTTACTGCTTATATGCTTTTTTTTTTTTTACCCAAAATATGTAGCAGAATACATATTAGCATAAATTTATGAAAAACAAAGTTTTTACATTATTAGCAGAAAGTAAAAAATATAATTTTTTTTTTCAACATTGTTGGTCTTTTTTTGTTTATAGTGCAAAGAATAAAAAACTCAGTGGTAATCAAATACCACCAAAAGAAAGCTCTATTTGTGGAAAAATAAATTATATAAATCTAATTTATGTACTGCATTGCCGTATAGCAAAAAAATGGCATGGTCATGATGGGGGGTAAATCTTCTGGAGGTAAAGTGGATAATCAAACACTTTTCTATTTGCATTTTCTTTTATGTTTACAAATGAAAGAATATTTTTTTTTCCTTTTTGCTGTCAATTCTTTTTTTTTTTGCTGCAACACTGCTTGCTACTCATGCACAGTGCAGTTTACAGAGGAGTATCTCCATCATGCATGCATCATGTGTATAGTCAGCAGATTCTACAGCTCCACCTGCTGGCTGTCGTTGATATGAAACATTACTGTTATTAAAGTGGTGTTTACCCCAATAAAAAAAAAAGCTGGACATTTTTTTTTTTTAAAACTCGCCTCTAAATGCCTGTTGCTTGGGGTTCCCTCGTAGTCTGCCTCCTTCAGTGCCCGGGCTAAGTGACATCACTTCCCCTTCGGCGCAGGAAGGGCTCCCTCCTGTCAGTCATCTGGAACCCGTGACAGGTCCCAGATGACCGTGCGGCCAATCACGGCGCGGCGCCGCTCACACATGCGCAGTGGGTGCCCAGCGTGCCCGCAGTAAGAATGCCGGCGCCACCGAGCGGAACGGGGAAAGAGCGGGGCTTCGTTCCCCCGCATCGCTGGACCCTGGGACAGGTAAGTGTCCGATTATTAAAAGTCAGCAGCTGCAGTATTTGTAGCTGCTGACTTTTTTTTTTTTTTTTTTTTTAAGGGGCACTCCTCTTTAATATTATTATTATACAAGATTTATATAGCGCCAACAGTTTGCGCAGCGTTTTACAATACAAAGGGGGACATTACAATTACAAAACAGTTCAATACAGAAGGAATAGGAGGGCCCTGCTTGTGGAGCTTACAATCTAATGATTTATATGTATTTGGGTAAAAAGAAAATATAAAAAAATAGTTTTTATTATTTTTTGACATGTGAAAAGAAAATCACAAATCTTACCGTTCACGAGCAGGTGATGGCAACGTTTCCTGTAACTGTAAAAATATAATGGTAATGTATATTTTTGAATGCTACTAAGGCCATTTCATTTTTTTTTCCTGTTGAATAGAGAGCATGCTGATTGACAACACGGTGTGTATAATGCAGAGCACTGCACCCTTAGGTGCCAATTATTTTTTTCCCATTCTCTAGTGGAGACCTACTCAGATACAGTATGCCACACACTGAGACACTGTAAAATGTAATTTTTGATGAAAAGGGCTACAACAATTTTGGTATAGTATTATATTAATTTGTACACTCAAGCGGTCCACAACCCAGTACTGCTTTGTTCCCAACCTTTATTTTCTAGACATGTGCACAATAGAAAAATTTGTTTATTTTCGTTTAGTTTCTGTTCGTTTCCGTTGATTCGTAACGATTCGTAATTTCGTAAGTCGTCGGTGTTCGTATTCGTAACGATTCGTAAATTCGTAAGTCGTCGTTGTTCGTATTCGTAACGATTCGTATTTTCGTAAGAGTTATTTTTTCGTTGATTCGTTTTTCCGTTAGTTTAATTTTCGTTTATTAGAAATTCGGACGCATTCGTATTTTCGTAGATTTAGTTACATTCGTACTTTTGTTAGATTGATTTATTCGTACTTTCATAACATTGTTTTCGTAGATTCGTAATCGGAGCATAATTCATAATTGTATGTAATGTGTATGCTATTATTACATTTTAAGAGACACGAAAAATTACGAATCGAAAAAAAAAGTTACGAATGTACGAATTTTTTCGTTCAATCCATTCGAAGCACGTTAAGCAGCGCCATTGTAAGAGACACGAAAAATTACGAATCGCAAAAAAAAAAAAAAAGTTACGAATGTACAAATTTTTTCGTTCAATCCATTCGAAGCACGTTAAGCAGCGCCATTGTAAGGGACACGGAAAATTACCAATTCAACAAAAAAAAAAGTTACGAATGTACGAATTTTTTCGTTCATTTTGATTTTCGTTGTTCCTGTTTACGTTTTTCGGATTTTCTTCTTTCGTAGTTTCGTTGTTTCTAATTTGGTTATTTCGGATTTTCGTTATTTTTCATATTCGTTCGATTCGAACATTCGTTAATTTTTAGCGAATCATTCGTACGATAACGAATGAACGAATAGAACGAATTTTAACGGAAAACGAAAAAAAAACGAAACTAATTGCACATGTCTATTATTTTCTTACATTTTACATATGCATTTTGTATGTTTAAAATCCTTAAAAATATATATATATATATATAAAACTATATGGAATTCTAACTGGATTCTCTTCTGGGTTTGTTTTATATACAAAAAGTGCAGATCTATTTTACATGACAAAGCCTAACCTCACAGTAATAGAACACCCATACAGTGCTCTCATTCTTGCTGCATGTGAGTGGCCATGCCACTCAAGCAAAGTAATATCTCTTGTGTTTTCTATTTGAGAAATAGGACCACTATACACTTCTACAGTATCAATAATTTACTTACTTTCAATTCTCTAGTTGGCGTACCAGTAACAGATGTATCATCTTTGGTTGAAGTTCCTTCTCCTTCTATATTGAAATTAAGACATTTAATGCATCTTGTGAAAGAAGGAGATAATAGTAAAAGACAACAGCCATGAAAGGTGCAGTAAAGGCTCAAGTAGTCCAGAGAGAGAGAAAGCGATCGACTTCTTATGGCTCATCCATTGTTGATGATCCCTCCTCTCCCCTGCAGCGGCCCCTTGGCTAACACAGGGGAGATCATATGACTGGATCTGAGCAGGATGAAAATAAGTATATACATCTGTCGTACACAGCTTAGTCAGCACAGGTATTAGGAGGGGTAAGAGAGCATTTTTAGACCCTTATTTTTAAGGGTTTTCCTGGAATTCTCTTTTAAGGTGTAAGACAGATACAGTAATTAATGTGTTACTAAACCCAGTAATATGACAAAAGTCCCCCCCCCCCCCAGTGCCCACAGCTTATAAATCATCTTTTTACATTAAAATACTGCCACTATATACCTTTTTGGCTGATCTGTATACCATGGTCACGTGATAAACTGCAGGGTCTGCCTGAGTGCTGAGTGTTCAGGTAGGAGGAGATTTCCACTATAGCCTGTGTCCTCATGCATACCTCCCAACTTTTTGAGAAGGGAATGAGGGACACCTATCAGCAAAAAGTATTCAGGCATAGGACACACCCCCTGCCACGCCCCTTAACCACTTCAGCCCCGGACCAATTGGCAGCCAAAGGACCAGGCCCCTTTTTGCGATTCGGCACTGCGTCGTTTTAACTGACAATTGCGCGGTCGTGCGACGTGGCTCCCAAACAAAATTGGCGTCCTTTTTTTCCCACAAATAGAGCTTTCTTTTGGTGGTATTTGATCGCCCCTGCGGTTTTTATTTTTTGCGCTATAAACAAAAATAGAGCGACAATTTTGAAAGAAAATGCAATATTTTTTACTTTTTGCTATAATAAATATCCCCAAAAAATATATAAAAAACATTTTTTTTTTCCTCAGTTTCGGCCGATACGTATTCTTCTACATATTTTTGGTAAAAAAATCGCAATTAGCGATTATTGATTGGTTTGCGCAAAAGTTATAGCGTTTACAAAATAGGGGATAGTTTTATAGCATTTTTATTAATATTTTTTTTTTACTAGTAATGGCGGCGATCAGCGATTTTTATTGTGACTGCGACATTATGGCGGACACATCGGACATTTTTGACAAATTTTTGGGACATTTGTCATTTATATAGAAATCAGTGCTATTTAAATAGCAATGATTCCTATGTAAATGACAGTTGTAGTGAAGGGGTTAACCACTAGGGGGCGGGGAGGAGTCAGTGTGACGTGTTGTGTTCATTTTACTGTAGGGGGGCGTGGCTGTACGTGTGACGTCATTGATCGGCGTTCCCGATGACAGGGAACCTCCGATCACTGACAGTCAGTGTAGGAAGCGCGGGGAGAGGTTTGTTTACACAAACCTCTCCCCGTTCTTCAGCTCCGTAACCCGATCGCGGGACACCAGCGGCGATCGGGTCCGCTGGTCCCGTGGCCGGGGTCACGGAGCACCCGACCGGGTCGCGAGCGCGCCGCTAGCGGCGCGCGCGCGACCCACAGGCAGGCACATGCACGATCACGTACAGGTACGTGATTCTGCCTGCCCGTGCCATTTTGCCGACGTATATCGTCGTTAGGCGGTCGGGAAGCGGTTAAAGGAGAATTGCACAAACAAACAAGTACTTTTTATTTACCACTACTATTCCTTTATATTGGCTTTTGGAATTTACAAAACACTTTTTGTTGGATAAAAGTGCATTTTATATACAACTTTATAGATCAGACCAAAATGAGGGACAAATGAAAAGGAATGAGGGACAGAGGGACATTGCTCCAAATCAGGGACAGTCCCTTGAAATCAGGGACAGTTGGGAGCTATGCTCATGCTGTTATGGGAGGTGGATCATCCATCAATCAATATGTGACATCCCACCCACTGTGTCTGTGTTCTTTTTTAGTTATCGGGCATGGAGGAGGAAGGAGGGACTGGGTTGTCATTTATGATCTGTATACACACCCACATGTGTGATGTCAATATCATGTGACCTGAAACGCTCAAACAGGAATTATTCTCTCCAGCAATAGAGACCCAACTGAGCATGTGCAGCAGTACTACCCTCACTGTGTCTTATCTGGCCTTGCCTGGAGAGACCATGCAGGAGGGGGAGGATCTGTCCATACAGGATCAACCAGATTAACCCCTCAAGTTCCACACTGCATATACAGACTGATTTTACTGTTGTGGGTTTAGTAACACTTTAAAGTATATTTATGGACAACATTTTTTTTGGCCAGAGAGAAAGGGTTTTTTTTTTTTTGCTTTTGGTGTCCTGGTGTGAAGATTTCACTTCCTATTCCAGTGATACACTTAGAAGTGGCAGGGAATTGCTACAAAGGAAAAAATCCCCTCTTAGACAATGGTCCATGGAATAGGTTTCCATTAGAATATTTACCGTCACCTCTTGTCCTGCTGACAATTGTGTCATTTTGGATTCCCCCTTTACTTTCTAATGCCTTGTACACATGGGCCGAATGTCGGGAGAAATTGGCTGGTTTAATAAAAAACGGTTGACATTCGGTCAGTCCATCAGCCGACAAGGTCCCAATCAGCGCTCTCAGCCAATGGCTGAGACTGTTGACCAAGGTGGGGGGGGGGAGGGATTGGGGCTGTCCCCCTGTAAGAACACAACAGCTCAGCGGGGGGAGATCACTGTACTAATATTGGACTGTTAGTACAGCAGCTCCAACTGGAGCTGTCAGTTTTTTTTGTTCAACCCACTAGTGTTTACCAGGCTTTAACCACTTAAGGACTGGTAGGATTTGCCCCCATAAGGACCAGGCCATTTTTTGATAGTTTTTGATTGCCGATAAGGCACTGCGTCACTATAACTGAAAATTGCGTGGTCGTCCGACGATGTACCAAAAAAAATGTATGTCCTTTTTCCCCACAAATAGAGCTTTCTTTTGGTGGTATTTGATCACCACTGCGTTTTTTATTGCTTGCGCTATAAACCAAAAAAGAGTGACAATTTTGAAAAAAATAATTATAATATTTTTTATTTTGCTATAATATATATAAAAAAATGTAAAATTAAAAAAATGAATTTCTTCATCAGGTTAGGCCAATATGTATTATTTTACATATTTTTGGTAAAAAAAAAAAAAAAAAAATCGCAATAAGCGTATATTGATTGGTTTGCGCAAAAGCATCTACAAAATAGGGGATATATTTATAGCATTTTTAAAATGTATTTATTTTTTTACTAGTAATGGCGGCGATCTGCGATTTTTAGCAGGTCAGACACTTTTGACACTTTTTTGGGACCAGTTACATTTATACAGGGATCAGAGCTAAAAATAGCCACTGATTACTGTATAAATGTCACTGGCAGGGAATGGGGCGATCAAGGGGTTAAGTGTTCCCTAGGGAGGTGTTTCTAACTCTGGGGGCAGTGTAATGACTGGGAGTAGAGAGAGATCGCTGTTCCTGATCACTAGGAACAGCAGATCTCTCTCTACTTTCCTGTCAGAACAGGGATCTGTCTGTTTACATTGACAGATCCCCGTTCTGGCTCTCTGTGGAGCGATCGCGGGTGGCCGGAGGACATCGCTCCTATAGCGGCCGACATACACCTACGGCGATTCACGCAGCCATGCCAACCTGCTGCAGTATAATGACAGCGGCTGGTCGGAAAGCTGTTAAAGTAGAAATCCACTAGGGCTGCAACTAACGATTATTTTCATAATTGATTAGTTGGGCAATTATTTTTTTTTATTAATTGATTAATCAGAAAAAGTCATGAAAAAAACGCAATATGCCATTTTTTCGTTTATTTAAAATAATAATGAGAAAAACTGAGTGTTACACAGGTATACACAGGTCATATACAGGTATCCTGTCATGATGGGTTTTATAGTACAACCCCCCCCCAGGAATACCAATAATGGGGCACTATTCCCCCTCAGGAACACCAAATTATGTGGCACTATCCCCCCCCCCCCAGGAACACCAATGATGGGGCACTATTCTCCCCCTAGGAACACCAATGATGGGGCACTATTCTCCCCCCAGGAACACCAATGGTGGGGCACTATCCCCCCCAGAACACCAATGATGGGGCATCCCCCCCCAGAAACACTTAGGATCATGGGGCACTTGTCATCACAGAAATTAATGTACTGTACTGACTGAGTATTGTATAGCCATTAGACGCTACCTTATCACTTCACACAGGTGCAGCTCGGCTCTCACGGCTGCTTCTCGCCTCTCTCTGTCTATTCCCTTGAGGCAGCAGCGGGCGGGGGTGAGAATATCAGGGGGGTGCTGACATCAGTGAGGAGGAGAGGCGCAGACGTGCCTGGTCACATGAGCGCCACCGTATTCTCATGAGAATACGGCGGCCCGCCGCCTTGTACACAGGAGGAATCTAACAGACTGGCAGGGAGGAAGGTGCGGACCAACTAATTGATAATGATCGATAATATTGATTAATCATTTTAGTCCTAAAATCCACCCTAACACTGAATCTGTAAATCTACAGGCATCCAGGATCTAAGAGTAACCTATCTAAAGTATCTATGGGCAGGCTGGTTGTACGGAAGTCGACCAATCAATCAACTTCAGTACAACCAGCCTGTTGGGTTTTTTCATACGATCACTGTTGCTGGCTATAGCTGGCAGCAGTGATCATTGTATTCTGACGGCGGGGGAAACCTCCCTCTGTCAGAATACAATAGCACAGTGAGATGGATTCCTCCATCAACACCGAAGGGGGAATCAAGTGATTTCCTTTCTTTCAACCTGTGGTCAAAGGAAAGAAAATGGCATAATGCATAGCCAGCCTTATTGATAAGTGTCCCCAGGACAAATAAAAAGGGTTTATCTACCAGTGGGGGACACAGGCAGCAATAAAAAGTTGAATGGGGATCTAATCCTGTCTTACTATAAACGATTTAGTACAGGGAGTCATGGACCATTGGTTTTATGCTGCTACTTTCAGGTGATTGGTCAATGGCCACCACAGCGCTCTCATATAACCCCGCCTACTCCGTGGGACTCCAGTTTTTTCCTAATGTCCTTCTTATTGTAAAAACATTTTCCTGCGTATAGCCAATCTAACTATTCTAGACACATGGTTAAAAAGTTATAAATGCACAATATACAAAACACTGCAACAACAATGACATATTATCAATCCACAATGGCCTAACAGTAAATACTTACTTATGTTCACAAGCTGAGAGCCATTAAACACCGGTAATTCATCTTCACTATCAGTATCAAGAACAATCGTACTGCAAAAAGATGAAAAGATTGTGTAATCTACCTTGAATATTATCATTCTGCCCATCCAACTTGTTCTATGAACTGTCACCAAGAAAGACATTTGTTTTAGGCAATGTGCTCCTCTGCTCTCTCCCTGTGCGGGGTGACTGCTCATGTATCCGCTTCCTGTACTTCATGTAGCTTCCTGCAGGCGGCCTGTAGTGGGTGGAGCCTGCTGGACCCCTCCCACAGCTCTGCTCTCTGTACAGCACAGTGATGATGTCACTGCTACTTTCACAAGGTAATAACTAGGTTTTCAGACATTTGTGCCATACAAAGCATATTATATCCTTTGAAAGTTTTTTGTGCCCACAGTTCTGTTTTAGGGGGCATTTGCCTTTGTGCCATTAAAGCCTAGTTCTATTTATCTTTCAAGGGACCAATATTGTGTTTCCATGCCAGAGTTTTAACAAAGCAGTGGTACCCAGTGGTGGCTGGTGTTTTTTTTTTTTATGGGGGGGGGGGGGGTGGCGAACAACCACACCCCATCTGCCGGTCGGTCCGGCACTTACCCCATCTAGGCAGCGGGCATCGGACATCAGGCATCAGGCAGGGGCTCCTGTGTCCTTTTCCTCCATCTCGGCGGCTGTGCATCTCCTCCCCTCCTCTTTTGCATCCTATAGGATTTGCCTATCCTTTCAGCCAATCGGCTTCCTAATTGGCCGGGAGGAGGATCAGTGTTAAAATAGCGAATATTCATTCATTATAGTAACACACCTGGGTAGTCTGTGAGTGCATACCCCCCCCCCCCCCCACCCAGTCCACCCTATTTTGAAGCCTATTAGAGCCTTTGGCTCTAATCTGTGCTTCAAAAAAAACACCCCCACCATTGGAATTCATGCGCCCGGTGTTCCGCAAGGGGCTAACGCATGTATAGGGTGGGGGGGTGCCCTTAATGGACGGGCCACATTGGGTGGTACACAGCTGGGGTTGACAGTTATTGATACAGTATAGAAATCAATATGAATGATATAGAATTGAATAAATTGTATCTGTGGTCACAAATTAAAAGCATATATTCATCACATTATATTTCAATTATCTCTAGCTAGAGCTGCACGATTCTGGATAAAATGGCAATCACGATTATTTTGTTTAGAATAAAGATCACGATTCTCTTTCGATTCTCGACAACTTTCACATTATACAAAGAAATTGTGCTAACTTTACAGTTTAGTTTTTTTTTTTTTAATTCATTGAAGTGTATTTTTTCCCCAAAAATTGCTTTTGAAAGATCGCTGCGCAAATACAGTGTGACATAAAATATTGCAATGACTGCCATTTTATTTTCTAGGGTTTCTACAAAAAAAAAAAGATTTATAATGTTTGTGGGGTCTCTTAAGTAATTTTCTAGCAAAAAATACAGATTTTTAACTTGTAAGCAACACATGTTAGAAAAAGGTTTAGTCTTTAAGTGGTTAAACTGCCCTCATTTACAGACCGAAGTGCATCCCTTTGATCAAAAAGAACCAAATGATACAATGATTCTTTTTATCTCTCAGCGCTGAGCAATGTTGTGATAAACTTTTGCCGGTGTTCTGTCAAAATAGCCTATTCTTTTTTGAATCCCCAATCACGTCACTTCCGGTTAGTCTCCAGCATCAGTAATTGGAGATTTTGACACAACACCGGCAGCGTATACACTCCAGTACAGGACGAGCTCCCTGTTTTGACAGAACAACGGCTAAAGAGGAAAAAAGTTGTCGCCACCTTGGAGCGGCCATGTAACAGGCGGACTAACAATGTCCGCTCATAATATCATGTACCAGGGTGTATACGCCCCCGGTGTTGTGTCAAAACAGCCAACTCATAGAAATCTCCAATTACTGATGCTATACAGTAACTGGAAGTGACGTGATTGGAGATTTCGCCGAGTTGGCTATTTTGATAGAACACCGGTTGCTTTTTTTTTTTTTTTGCCAGCTGTCAGGTGTGAGCAGAGAACGGCTCTGCACTGAATCGTGGAAATTCCAGATTAGAATCGTGAAGGGGGTTGAATGGAGATTGTGATTTTTTTAATGCTTAATCGTGCAGCTCTATTTCTAGCCTACTTTATTAGACCCCTTTCACATTAGGGCCGCGCCCGTGTTAGCAATAAAACAGCAATAATTTTAGCGACGCTTTAGCGATGTTTAAGCAATGCTTTTCGGCCACCAAAGAGGGGTTAAAAGCGCCCATGTTGCGGCGCTTCCGAAGCGCTTTTTAGACGCTTTGGAAGCGCTGGCCATTCATTTCAATGGGCAGAGCATTTTGGGCGTGCTAAATACAGCACTCCCAAACCGCCCCAAAGATGCTGCTTGCAGGACTTTTCCTAATGTCTTACAAGCGCACGGCCCCAGTGTGAAAAGTCACACTGAAATGAATGGGAGGCGCTTTTCAGGCGCTTTACAGTCGCAATTTCTGCGCTAAATGCCTGAAAACCGCCTCAGTGTGAGGTGTGTTCTGTGTGTGTTCTGAGGTGAGGTGTGTTCTGTGTGTGTTCTGAGGTGAGGTGTGTCCTGTGTGTGTTCTGAGGTGATGTGTGTCCTGTGTGTTTTCTGAGGTGAGGTGTGTCCTGTGTGTGTCCTGATAATGTTCATTCCAGAGTTCTTAGAGAACTTTGAGATATAATTGTTGAACCATTAACTGATTTAATCTCTTCTAACAGTAGAAGTTCCCCATGCCTGGATAACAGCTAATATTGACCTATCCACAAGAAGAGTAGTAAGGAACAAGCTGGCATCAACAGGCCAGTGGGTTTATATGTAGTATTAAAATTAATGTAATCACTCTTAAAAAGAAGGATCAATGTCAATGATCTTTCAAAAACACACAGCTTGCTAGATCCTAGACAGTATGGCTTTACTGAGGACAGATCATGTCAGACTAATCTGATTGAATTTTTGACTATTACTATTATTATTATACCAGAGTTATTTTGCAACAACAGTTTGTGCATCGCTTTGCAACGTGAAGGTAGACAGTACAGTTACAATACAATTCAATACAGGAGGAATCAGAGGGCTCTGCTTGTTAGAGCTTATAATCTAAAAGGGAGGGTCAAGTAATACAAAAGGTAATAACTGTGGGGAATGAGCTGATGGAGAAAATAAAAGTACAGCTGTTGGTGGAGGCAGGATTTTCTGAAGAGAAATGTTTTCAGGGATCGCCTAAAAGTGCATAGAGTAGAAAAATAGTCAGACAAATTGGGGTAGGGAATTCCAAAGGATGGGAGAGGCTCGGGAGAAGTCCCGGAGGCGAGCATACGAGGAGGTGACAAGGGAACTAAAGAGCAGGAGATCTTGGGAAGAATGCAGAGAACGATTTGGTTGGTATTGTGAGACTAGGTTAGTGATGTGGCTGGGGGCCGAGTTGTGGATGGCTTTGTAAGTTATCGGTATTTTGAATTTCATTTGTTGGGTGAGTGGTGGCCAATGGAGGGATCGGCAGAGAGGGGTAGCAGACACTGAACAGATTGTAAGATGGATGAGTCTGGCAGCATTCATGATGAACTAAAGGGGGGGAGCCTATGTAAAGGTAAGCCAATGAGGAGGGAGTTGCAGTAGTCGAGGCAGTAGAAAACAAGGGAGTTAATTAGGAGCTTTGTGGTGTCATTGATTAGGAAGGGGCATATTTTGGAAATGTTGCAAAGGTTGAGGCGGCAAGCTTTGGAAAGTGGTTGGATGTGGGGCCGAAAGGAGAGTTCCGAGTCCAAGACTACACCTAGCACCCTGGCATGCGGGAACGGATTGATGATTGTGACATTGATCTCAACAGAGAATTCAGGGAGAGGGGTACATGGGGAAGAACATATTATGAGCTTTTACACTGTGTAAATGTTTGTATAAATCAATGCCTGTAAATAGCTTATCTCTGATCTTTTATTGCTGGTAACGTGACCTCCAGCCGGTCTTCTCCTCCGATCTAAGGGCTACAGCGGGAGGGGCCAAGATCCCCTCTGATGTCAGCTGAGAAGGTCACATGACTGCTGTGCTGGCCGCTCAGCCCCTCCCACTGTAGCCCTTAGAGGTGGAAGAGAGCAGCTGGAGGTCACGTGACTGGCCATAAAATAATTTAAATAAGGTATTTACAGGCATCATTTTATACAAACATTTACAAAAATAGTGCATGGTGGATTGATAGTACAGAGGGAGTGGCCGTAATACTTCTTTACTTTTATTGCCAACTACTAATAGCGGCAGGAGGGGGGGTGGAGACAGTTCACACACACAGGAGTTGGCAGGCAGGGAGGGAGGGGGAAAAGGGGGGGAGAAGCGGGATGACGGAAGCATGTAACCTGACCACTGTAATCATGGATCAGCAGCCATGATTACCGTGGTGAGCACACTAAGCGGGACACAGGAACAGGCAAGATCAACCAGGTTTTTTACAGCTTAGAGAGGGACAACAGTAAGCTAATCTAAACATGTTTGGGACAAACATAAATCTATACACTAGACAAAAAGGTTAAATACAAAACAGATAAAAAAATTAAATAATAAAAAAGAGGGGCAGACTCAAAGGGGGGTATATTTTTAAAGCAGTGCATCTGACAAACATTCCCTGAAGGTAAATCTTCCTAGTGCATGTGTTTTAAATAACAGTGATGGATTCTTCCTCATAAGAGAATGGTAGAAGTCACATTCACTGCTTTATAAATAGACCTGTCCTTGTTTTGCCATCATTTTCCTATGTTTCTATGTAAAGCCAACCTTTAAAAGATACAGAAAACATGGCCCAGGCTGGTGTGGTCCTGAAAATATACAAAAATATTGTATAGCATGCAGGCCTAATGGGTTGTAGGAGGCAAAAATGTTATGCTGATCTTTAATTTATCTGTCATACTCAGTGATGTAAGTAACTGAGTTAAAATAAACTGAGTTACTCAACGCAGTTACTTTAGAGGGTAACGAGTAATCTAACTGATTACTCTTCCCCTCATGGTAACGCAGTTCCCATTACTTGGGTGGCGTTACCGCAATTACATCTACCACCACTAGATGGCAGCAGTGTAATTCTAGTGTCCTGCCAAAAAAGTTCCCCCGCCGGTTAAGGACCCCCCTATACTGCGCAGGTGCAGCGCTTGCGCAGTACAAAGGACTACTGAGCTTACGAAAATTGCCAAACCTAAACAACTCTGAGTGAACTGTACACCGCGCAGGCGCAATTAACATGTAATTGTACGAGATGATGCTGCGCACTCCCGATGCTCATGCTACTCGGCAAGGGGCGTCTATCGTGTAATTAAGGGGCGGGTCTAGTATTACTGTAACCAAGGGGCACATTTATTATTATTGTTATATATCGAGCTATGCCCATTAATTTAACATTTGCCCTCTTCTGTAGCCATCTGTAGCCTTCTGTAGCCATCCCCCCCAAGTACACCACTGCCACCCCCCTCAAGTACCACCGCTGCCACCCCTCAAATACCACTGCTGCCTCCCCCCCAAGTACACCACCACCACTGCCACCCCCCAACTATCACCGCTGCCACCCCCCAACAATCACTGCTGCCACCCCCCCCAAGTACCACCGCTGCCAACCCCCCCCCAAGTACACCACCGCTGCCACCCCCCCAAGTACACAAACTACTGTGAATGGCCCCAAGGGATAGTGTGGGTAGAGAGAAAAAAGTGTCGGATAGGAGAAAAACAATGTATCAAAACTGGTATATATATATATATGAAAAGTACAAAAGTTTTATTATTAAATACACAAAATAAATTTGCATTGCACAGCCAGGACACAGGTCCTTCCTCTTTTTGAGAGTGCTAAGCGGTCTTGCATCTTCAAGAAAACTGCCTTTGGTTCTTGGTGCCTCGGCGGTCCTTGTATGAACTGACTTGCTGCTTACCTCTGGGGGAGACGATATGCTGCTTTTTTGTATTTTTTGCTTTTTTATGATCCATATGAATGCAAAGATTGGATCATTTCATTAAATTACCCCTATACTCAATACTCTAGCTTCCATGTATGGCAATTATACAGCAGATATTCTGAGACTAAAAGGAACATCTATCCGCACTGTGCGCCATGACTACTTTGTTTTTATGTCCTAATTAATACCAACACGCCAAAATATCAAACCCCAGAAGAAGGATATGGATACATCAATTTAGCCTCATTTGGCTTTATTTTCCGAAACATGTTGGGTTCCATTGTTACTCACACCTACATCCGACCTTTGTCTGATTATTAGTGTGTTTCAATCAATATTTTCTCTGATAGTTGGTATATTATGTTTGCTTTTTTGTTCATGTGCTCATCATTTTTTGTAGATGTGTACAAATTTATTTTGTGTATTTAATAATAAAACTTTTGTACTTTTCATATATATATATATATATATACTAGTTTTGGTACATTGTTTTTCTCCTATCCGACACTTTTTTCTCTCTACCCACACTATCCCTTGGGGCCATTCACAGTAGTTTTTCAAACTTTATCGGGATGTGGTAGAATAGTGTCAGGATTATTTTCTTAGTTTGGTTTTTTCTACTTTCCTAGTTTTTCCCCCCCAAGTACACCACCACCACCGCCACCCCCCCAGGTACCATCGCTGCCACCCCTCAAGTACCACCGCTGCCACCCCCCCAAGTACACCACCACCACTGCCACCCCCCAAGTACCACCGCTGCCACCCCTCAAGTACCACCGCTGCCACCCCCCAAGTACACCACCACCCCCCCAAGTACCACCGCTGCCACCCATCAAGTACCACCGCTGCCACCCCCTCAAGTACCACCTCTGCCACCCCTCAAGTACCACCGTTGCCACCCCTTAATTGCATTATAGAATATTTTTTAAAAAGTCACAGTTACTTTGCTGAGTAACTAATTACTTTTCCAATGTAGTAACTGAGTTACTAACGCAATTACTTTTTGGGAGAAGTAATTTGTAACTTAACTAATTACTTTTTTAAAGTAAGATGACCAACACTGCTCATACTACACATACACAAACTGAAAATAAAAATTATACCAATTTTTTCCCTGCAGTGCTCCTTTAATATGGCCTAATCGGTGACATTATCAATACATTATGTACAATAAATTAATTGTTGGGAACTCTACCACTCTCAGTACCCCATGTCCATACTGTGGGTCACAGGTATGATTGCAGCATTCCCCTACCTACACCACTACATCTACTGCCGAATGCCTTTTATTCTGGTAAGACGAGTCGTGATTTGTTATTAAAAATGTAGTTGTGATTAGGGAAAATCACTGTGACTCTGCCTACTTAGAGAAAGGAATTAAGCAAGAGTTTCCTTTCTGCTTTGGATTTACTATACAGGGAACTGGACATCCCAGCTTGTGCACTGTGCCTCAGCATACAATTCTAATGTTTAGCGGTTGAGCTTGGGTAACATTTTGTGCCTGTCTCCACAAATCTGAACTTTGTATGCGACCTTATAAATCCCCTTTCCCCTAATAGTGACTATGGACAGGTCTGCATCGTGAGCAGTGTTGGTCATCTTACTTTAAAAAAGTAATTAGTTAAGTTACAAATTACTTCTCCCAAAAAGTAATTGCGTTAGTAACTCAGTTACTACATTGGAAAAGTAATTAGTTACGCAGCAAAGTAACTGTGACTTTTTTTTTTAATATATTCTATACGTGTAACCAAGGGGCTTCTCTATTATTACTCTAACCAAGGGGCAGATCTGTTATAGCGTGTAAGCAAGGGGCGGGTCTATTATTATTATATCGTGTAAGGGGCGGATTTCTACAGAAGAGGGCGAATGTTAAATTAATGGGCAGAGCTCGATATATAACAATAATAATAAATGCGCCCCTTGGTTACAGTAATACTAGACCCGCCCCTTAGTTACATGATAGACGCCCCTTGCAGAGTAGCACGAGCATCAGGAACGTGCAGCATCGCCTCGTACAATTACATGTTAACTGCGCCTGCGCGGTGTAGAGTTCACTCAGAGCTGTTTAGGTTCGTCAATTTTCGGAAGCTCCGTAGTCCTTCGTACTGCGCAAGCGCTGCGCCTGCGTAGTACAGGGGGTCCTTATCCGGCGGGGGAACTTTTTCGGCAGGACACCGGAATTACACTACTGCCATCTAGTGGCGGTAGATGTAATTGGGGTAACTAAACCAAAGTAATAGGAACTGAGTTACCATGAGGGGAAAAGTAATCAGTTAGATTACTCGTTACCCTCTAAAGTAACTGCGTTAAGTAACTCAGTTTATTTTAACTCAGTTACTTACATCACTGATCGTGAGCTATTGGGAGAAAAGGTAATGCAGATCTTGCATTTTTGGAATGTTTCTTCAGAAGATGATGTCCTCTGAACCATGTCCCCTTGCACTCCTTGGAAGGTGTCACATAAAATGAGATTTACATTATTCACAGTAGGAAAAACTGACCACAGAACCAACACAGATTCAATCATGATGTATTACTACTTGTTAGATAAAACAATATCACTTACCCATCATCATGGTTTGTCCTAGATGGTCCTGGGACTTCCTAGGCATCAATTAAATCAACAAATACTTAATATTTAAATACTGTGCAGTGTCAACATTCACATAAAGGTGCAAAAACATTTTAATACTGCAAAAAGTATACCACAGGCTATTTTATGCAAAAGTGTTGCTTACTGTAGGCTGTAGTTATGGAATTACCTAATCAGAAACCTTTATCTAGAGAGTTTTTAAACAAATCATTAAAACAGGTTGCTCATTTGTAATAGTTTTGCATATACACACACGATCACAGAATTAGGCCCCTTTCACAGGTGGCCCAACCAGGTCTGACTGTCAGCTTTAAAGGGACCTGATCAGAAGCTTCATGGGCTTCTATTGGTGGCTGAATGTAAACAGACACGCGCCCATTTACACGCCCATTTACACGCCCATTTACATCCAATTACAAGTCTGTTCCAATCCAAACAAGGATGGAAAATGTCTGCATAATTTTCCTTACTTTCTGATCTAAACATGATGAATCTGATGTAGTTGCTGAGTCTGTCCAGCATAGAAAAGGTCTGCATCGTTTTCAGTATTTTCAAACCTACAGTAAATGTAATGCATCTGATGTAGCCTCATGTAAACAGATGCAGGTCCATTTACATCCGGTTGCCCATAGGTCTATCCCATAAGTCCAGAAAGCTCTGGTTCCTAAATGGAACAGAAAACTCAATAGACAAGGATGTCATAAAAGTGACATGTATTCCACTCTGCTGTGATTCAAGTGGTTGTAAAGGCTCAAGGTTTTTTACCTTCATGCACTCTATGCATCGTGAAGGTAAAAAATCTTTTGTGTGCAGCAGCCTCCCCAGTCCCCCCCATATAATTTACCAGAGCTGCATCTCGATCCGGCATGTGCATTGTACACAAAAGCAGTGGCTCTCCCGGGCCCTTTCCTTCTCACTGGCCGAGACAGCAGTGGGTGCCATTGACTCCTGCTACTGTCAATCACAGCCAGGAAGCCAATGAGGATAGAGCGGGGGGGGGGGGCTGAGTCCCGCTCCGTGTGTGAATGAACACACAGAGCCGCGGCTCGGGAGCAAGCCTGCTTGGGTGCCCCCATATTAAGATGCTTGCAATGGGGGCACTCAGCAGGAGGGAGGGGCCAGGAGCATCAGTGGGGGACCTGAGAAGAGGAGGACTGGGTCTGCTCTCTGCAAAACCATTGCACACAGCAGGTAAGTATAACGTGTTTTTTCTTTTTTTTTTTTTTAACTGTCATTATTACTTTCAGTTAACATCTGTTCATGGATCTTCTGCTTATCAGACGAGATGCCTATGTGAAAGGTGCCCTAATTGCTGCAATTACAGTGGAAGATACTGAGTGCAACCCAGAGAACCGTGCCTGAAATACTGATCATTCTCTACTCTAAGGGAGAACCAAGAAGATTTACAAAAAACTCATCAGGTACAGTAAGGAGATCTAAAAAGGTAGTTCACAGGTCCGCTTGTTGGAATAGGTACACACACTGAACAATAATACTGGTTCTTGGAATAGCTACTGCATACCCTGATATACCAATTTTTGCTATATTTACAAATTATCACAGAACTGACCTCGTCTTCTTCATCTGTATGGTTATCCAGCAACTGGTGTGGTCCCCTTTGTTCATCATCTGAGTTTAAACACATTTCTGCATTTTGCACAGTTCCTGAAAACAAAATAAAATGTAAGCAAATTGCATTGTGTGCAATGGATAACTTAAGGAAATTGCACAAAAGCACTGTAAAGTCTAAAGCCGCGTACACACGAGCGGATTTTCCGTCTGAAAAATCTCGGATGGTTTTTCCGACGGAATTCCGCTCAAGCTTGGCTTACATACACACGGTCACACAAAAGTTTGCTGAACTTTCGACCGTCAAGAAAGCGGTGACATACAACACTGTGACGAGCCGAGAAAATTAAGTTCAATGCTTACGAGCATGCGTCAAATTGTTTCCGAGCATGCGTAGGAATTTTGCGCGTCGGAATTGCGACTTACGATCGGAACTTCCGATCTGAACTTTTTCTGCTACCAGGATGAAACTCCAGGGTGTAGTATGTGTTGCTTGGTGAAGTTTAAGGCCGGAAATGAGAAGACATCTCTTTATAGTGGATGTAATTACTGCATTTCTCCTACCCTTTGCTCTTGTGACAACTCACCTGGACAAGTAGTGAAGTAAATTTCCCCAGCAAGAACACAGACAGCAATAAAAAACCCTCCCTACTCAATGCCAATAAAAATTCCGCTAATGCAGATTGAGGGACCACTGGTCAGTTATACAAGAGTATGTGGCACCCAATACCAATTGAGAGCATTGTTTATTTATGAGCAGTAGCTGTTTCACATTTACTGTAAAGGCATATGTATACACTTTTGTGGACATGAATGCACTCCTATTTACAGACTTCAGTGTGGTGGGAAATTAAGTGTAGCTGATAAAAAAAACTGTAATTCTGCATGTAATATTATGGTTGGAACTTAGATGTGGTTGATGGAAAAAATGTAATTCTGCAGGTGATAATGAAGTCTTTATTTTATACTGTTTGTGACGCCTATTAAACATTATGACTATTTGAAAATACGCTGCATTTGGTTATGAAAATGATTTTGATGGATTACTATTGGCTTTTATATATGGCTTTATATCACAATGGATTCATGGATATATTTATGGGAAATGCACCAAAATACACGTAACTACACCTTTTGACTAATTCCTTTCTGTTCGCATTGTACACATGAATAAAAGGAGCAATGACTGCCAAATAAATCAATTACATTTTTATATTGGGAATTGATATGTGGTTTATATTTTTCCTATATCAGACTCTGGGCGGCATTGTAGACAATATTCATTTTCTGTTTGGACTGATTTCATTACTGTCACAGGTTCCTCTCCCAGGTAAGTACAGCAGCAGCCAGGCACACTTTTTCTGCTTATTCTGGCTCAATGAACAGTCTAGGGGGTTGTCGTTTTTTTGTTTTAGATTTATTGCTGAATAAACTTGGATTGGGTACATGGATATTTGGGATACTCCTGTAACACTGAATAGTAACTAGGGGACACTCTTCCCTTTGTCATGGGAAAGGAGTGTACTGAGGCACCATAAGAAATGTCCTATGTCCCAGTCCAAGCATGCACTGGCAGTGATGCATAAGGGATAGTAGCAGCAACCAGTCACTAGGATCCTACACTCTGTACTCACAATGTCCCTGTATACTTGGATGCCTCCTTCCAATATCAGCCGACATTTCTCCTGTGAACTCTCCAGGCCAGACCCTCTGTGAAATCCCTTAAAGGGGTTGTTTTTTTGTGCAGCTCGTTTTGCACAGAGTGGCCCCAAACCTGGTCTTCTGGGGTCCCTCGGCAGCTGTTTCAGCTCCTCCCCACAAGAAATAACCACTTTCATGCGAGCTCTCTCGCATGGTGGTTAGTTCTTGCGGGCGAGCTCCCGTGATACAGCTGGTGGCTATAGCCGCTCACTGTATCACTCGGCCCGCCCCCCGGCGCGACGCGTCATTGGATGTGATTAACAGCAGCGCGAGCCAATGGCTGTGCTGCTTTCAATCCATCCACTCTAGCCAATCAACGGCCAGGCTGAGCGGCGAAGAGGACATCGGGGGCGAATGCAGCAGGTAAACAGGCTCAGGTAAGTAAAATGGGGGGGCTGGGGGGGGCCGGTATTGTTGGATGTTTTTTCACCTTAATGCATCCTATGTGATCCTAACGTGAACCTTTACAACCCCTTTAATTCCAGAGATTTTCAGCAAAACAGGCCCACCTGCTCTAGCATTGCTGCGACTTCGATGAGCACATGTAGAACTTCAGTTAGGCTGCCTAGAAGGCAGGCTGGCAATGTCTCCCGAACAAGAACAGGGCTGCCCTAGGCCTTAGACTATTCATGCACTCCCCAGCCACCTACTGGGCACCCTCCCCCAGGGATTGCCTGATGCAACATAAATATTCAGGCTGCTGATTTGCTTCTTTTCAACCCACTACATTGTAGAATCCTCTAGAAGGCAGCGGCAAATAATCAAACCTGCAGCCAGTGAAGCCCTGAACAGCCCAAAGCAATCACAAGCTGCTCCTCTGTTTAAAGGGGAGCCCAAAAGAACTAAATTTACCTAACCTTTTTTACAACCTACCTAGGAGGGTGTTACAGCTGTTAATTGAAGATGTCATTGAATGGATATTTATAATTGGATGTACACATGATTACTATTCACACTACTGGTGCTGATGCCAAATTAGGTCATCTAATTCATCTGTTATCCACAATAATAAAGGTAACCCATGTTATCTTTCCATTCTTTTCTCCATTTTTCTTTTAAATAAAAAGCCCCTATATTTCCAAATTTTAGCCTGTTTTGTTTTCTACTGTTGTTTACTTTACGCAACTCTGATGTGCTAACAGCTTAAAATGAATCTGTATATAGTGTAAACTTTTTTGTTGTTTTGGATAGAGAAGGTGTTCACTGCTTCTCTAAAAAGCGCTCCGCAGTGGAGCGCATTTCAGAGCCATTTGACAGGCAGCTTGGAGGCAAAATGTCGCCTTCTGAATGCATTAGTTAACCAGTGAGAGCCCACTGCACCACAACCCTGTGCATTACATGCGGTTGCAATGAGGTCTGTTTCACTTGAATTGGTCGCACTTGGTGGCGTTACTGCCTGCCAAACATGACCGCTTGTATAAATTTCCCCACGCTGCAACTGGCAATAGTGATATGTACTAGAATGGCCACTGGTTAAGTCAACATGAAGCTCAGGTGTCGGAAAGGAAGGAAAATCCTGACTCATCTGCCTGTTTTTACCACCCCTCACCCACACTTGTGACCTTGTCACCAGGTCAGGTAATGTCATACCAGTATGCAGATTTTCCCTCAGTTCTATCTAGTGACAACTGTAACCTTTTTGGTTGGCGAATCACTTTCTGTCCTGGTGACATTGGTTATCTTGGGACATGGAAAGGGTTCATCTCCCTATTGGGGACTCAGACAAAATTTAAAATCTGAGAGAGGTTCTAATCTTTTCCTATGCTATCCATTTCTTTTGAAAAATATCAGCTTTACATGAAAGTTCTCAGTCAGTATTTACAGAACAGAAGTATGTAGGAATCTTCTCTCAAATATCAAACTAAACACAATGTTGTAAAGTTGGCATGGAGGTATATATTTTTTATACAGGGTGGAAATTTGGCTTTACAGACAAAAATATTTTTTTTTTCCTCTCTTAATGATTATTGCAATAGCAAATAGTGTTTAATTGTCTGTGAAAAGTTTGTTTTGATTTAATTTCTCACCAGATTCAGGTTTTCCTCCAAAGCAATTTTTTTTCCTGTAATAAAGAAGATGAACATTATCAAGGAAAATCATGTATAAGACACCACAGTTGCAGAAACATTCCTGGCATAGGCGTGTGCACATAGGGTGGCAGGTGTGCCTGGGCACACCCTAATCAACCTGTGTTATGAGGGATCCCCCTGCTGCCTGGCTGCAGAGAAAGGGACTGGGAAATCTCTGTCCTCATTCCCTATCTTAGGCCCCTTTCACACGAGGCGGACTCCTCTTCCACGGAGCCCGCCTCTGTCCGCCGGCTCAGCAGGAGATCTCTCCGTTGATCTCCACTGAGCCGGCGGATGACAAGTCCCTCTCTGCTCACTGAGCGGGGAGGGGCTTGCGAGCGCCGCTGGTCTCTATGGAGAGATCGGATAAAAACGGACAGTGTGTCAAAAAAAATAATAATAAAAAATCATTTAACAAAAAAAACGAAATTAAAAGTAACAATAAATAAAAAATAAACTATTGACACCAATTTCTGTCCTACGCTATGCTCTACTGCCACTGCCTACTGCCCTACTGCTATATATATATATATATATATATATATATATATATATATATATATATATATATATATATATTATTGTGGAGATGCGCCCCCATCTCACAGGTGCAGATAAGCAGTATATGCCTGATTTTAGCAGGAATACTAATTGCACACCTGTGGGCTGGGTTCATAAACATCCCAGGAAGAGCAGTCAGTGCTCAGACTTGGAGACGGCTCCGTCCAGCAGACAGGAAGTCTGGCTAGGAGGTCAGGAGAGTTCCAGGAGGTCTCAGGAGCCTAAGATTGCAGGTGGCAGTCTGTGCGTACGTTTGAAGCAGGCAGGTGTAGCCTGCGACCAAAGCAGCACGAAGCTGACAATGAGTAAGCCAGGAGGCTATTGTTTTGGAATACAGTGATGGTGGAACCCCCTGCGAGGGAAGATTTCTGTTTGTTTGAACTTTTTCGTTTCCTTTAAATAAAAGTGGGCTGCCATGCCCTAAAAACACAAGTCTGGAGTGGCACGTTTCTGGAAAATCGCATGCACCACTTGTAGCTAATCACCCCGGATCGTCACAATTGGTGGAGAAATTGGCGTTGGGCACAGATGGCGATGGCGATCCTCGCATTCCAGAAACCGTGAGTGTCAGAGACTGTGTATTGCTGTTGCTGTGTGAAGCAAAGTGATGGGTGCTGTGTCTCAGCTGTAAGGAGACAGTACGCAAAAAAAAAATTTTTGAAGGAACTCTGCATCTGTTGCTGCAAAGATGCATGTTGTTGCCCGTAGCAACAAAGGCAAGGTCAGGCGTGAGACCTATGGCAAATGGTGGCATGATCCTGATGAGAGTTCTGGCTGGTGGGCTCAAGAGGATCGTTACAGTTACTGGAGAAGCTCTGCAGGGAGAATGCAGTCTCCCATAGCAACCAGTGAAGTGTCGTCTGGATGGTGGGGCTCCTATGAAGAGGTGGCTCACTGTTCCCACAAAGAGGGCTGGGAAGCCCGAGAGTCTTTCATTTCACCCGGTAACCGCATGGGGAAATACAGCAGGAGAAAGCAACAGGCTGACTGGAAGTTCAAGAGGAGAGTGGTTGCCCGTAGAAACGCCTGTGATTCCAAGTCTGCAGACAGGGTGAGAAAGGCTGATTATGTGACTGTGCACACGGGAGTGGAAGTGACCCCAAATGGGAGATCCCCTGTTTGTGCTAAAAAGGACTTGCCTTGCTGCAGTGCCCTGTTCAGTGGGGAGGCAAGTGTTAAACTTAAAAAGCTTGAGGTCTGCAATGAAACTCCATCTGCTCATGCTGATGAGGGTGGGGAACAGCAACATGGTGTGATTGAAAATGTGTTGCCACAATGCAGGGTAAAACAAAGTGATGTGTTTAATGTTGAGAAGTGTAAAACTGACAAAAGCAGTGTTTCAGATGCTGTTGAGCCTCTTGGTCTGTCCAGATCTCATGGGGATGATGTAGCCCAACAGAGCAATACCTACTGGGATGATTTGGCCAAGAGACTAATAGCAATGCTGGAAGAAGCTTTTGCTGCTAAAAGAGTAGTGGATACTATGGCTGCTGTGCCAGGAGAGGTGTCTGCAGAACAGCCTATAGGCCAAGATGCACGGGTTGTTGCAGAGACTAATCCTCTCATGACTGAAGGTCCCAGCGAGTGTAAACGCACAGCGGAAATTGTGTCCACAATGATAAAAAGAGAAAATGTGTATTTTGTGACAGACATGCTTAATGAAATGTTAGCATCATGGATTGTACAGCCAGTATATATCCTGCCGTCCTCTCCTGTGTTTGGAGAACTGGTACCACGGGGTACGGCTGATTGGTGCTGGATATTGCAGGCTGTACTGTGCAGAAATCGCAAATGCTTGAATCGTTTAATGCAATGTTTTGTATTGATGTGGAAAGTTGTCTCACAGTGTGCTGGATTGCTTCATACAAAGATTGTGTATGACAAGCACTCTGGAGCCCTGTTAGACAAGGCAGAGGTATCGGAAATACCAGCAGTAACAGAAATGGTGAAAACTGATTTGGAAAAAAGTGTTGTGCAAGAACAGTCACTGATGGAGTGTTGGACAACAGGGGGCGATGTGAAACTGTGGGAAGGTCCCATAGAGAGTAACTGCTTCCCTGTGTGTGGTCCCTCATCAGACACTGTCCTAGCAAGCAATGGGACCAGAGTTCCTGGTAGTTTTGTATTGGGTAATTTTGAGAAAGCGGTTGCCAGGGGTAACTACGCAGGTATCAGCGAACCTGAAAACCAAAAAGTGCTGGTTAAAGTTACTACAGATGTCAAAGTAGGACCCCTACAGTTTTGGCAGAGTAGATCTGGGGGAGGTGAGAAGAAATGTGAGCTCCCAAAAATTAGGAAGAAGTCCGCATGGAAGCATACCCGGAAAAAGAGGTGGGTGGAGTGCCCCTTTAGGAAGAAGGGTTTTGTATTTCTCCCTCCGGTGCGAAACAGAGGGGGAGGATATGTGGAGATGCGCCCCCATCTCACAGGTGCAGATAAGCAGCATATGCCTGATTTTAGCAGGAATACTAATTGCACACCTGTGGGCTGGGTTCATAAACATCCCAGGAAGAGCAGTCAGTGCTCAGACTTGGAGACGGCTCCGTCCAGCAGACAGGAAGTCTGGCTAGGAGGTCGGGAGAGTTCCAGGAGGTCTCAGGAGCCTAAGATTGCAGGTGGCAGTCTGTGCGTACGTTTGAAGCAGGCAGGTGTAGCCTGCGACTAAAGCAGCACGAAGCTGACAATGAGTAAGCCAGGAGGCTATTGTTTTGGAATACAGTGATGGTGGAACCCCCTGCGAGGGAAGATTTCTGTTTGTTTGAACTTTTTCGTTTCCTTTAAATAAAAGTGGGCTGCCATGCCCTAAAAACACAAGTCTGGAGTGGCACGTTTCTGGAAAATCGCATGCACCACTTGTAGCTAATCACCCCGGATCGTCACAATATATATATATATATATATATATATATATATACTTTGGGGTGCACACCCTAATGCAATAGCTGCGCACACCTATGATTCCTGGTAATCTACCAAAAGTGCATTAATATCCTATTTTCTGTAGTGAGCTGTCAAGGCTGCCTCTGCTTTACTGAAATTCCAATCAGCGTAGTCAGCCCTGTATAGATTACAGAAAACTCTCCTTTCCTCATCACTTTAAGATAAGGGGGGGGATAAGGATGGATTTTATATTATGTTATACACATTTTTAATAATGTCATTTTATCGTACAATGACCTCATTACGGCAGAGCACTACCTGCTCTGTGATGCGATCATGTTTCAATGAAACAATGCGTTTGGACACTACTTGTCGATCCATGGTGTGCTGACAAATTTCCTCATTGTGACTTTCTGAACCAGTTTCCAGCTGGTGTTTGCTGCAGCACCAAAATCTTCTAGAGCTTTATCTAGGAACATGTGCGATGGGAATATGGAGTATTACCATTATGGCCAATTCACACCTTGGTGTCCTAGTACTAACGTACTACATGGGCCCCTAAATAAAGGCAAACAAAAGAGAACTGGGGTGGGACTTTATATGAGGTATGTGCTTCAACAGAATTGAATTCAATATAAAACATCCAATAAAGATAATATGCATCCAATATTCCCTACGTGTTTCATGGATTTATTCCAATCTTCGGGGCAAATGCATTAAATATCTGTGAAAAAACACAAATATATAAAGTAGAAAATACGATTGTATAAAGAAATCTAGCCAGGGTGGTTAGATTACCCTGGCTAGATTGCTTTATAACATTTTATTTTCTACTTTATATATTTGTGTTTTTTCACAGATATTTAATGCATTTGCCCTTGAAGAGTGGAATAAATATACGAAACGCGTAGGGCATATTGGATGCATCTCATCTTCATTGGATGGTATATACCAGTTTCATATATACAGATTTCATCCCTATACTGTATCTGAGGTGGTCCATGTCAGCTAGGATGGCTGTTATAAAATTACCCTACAATGTATTTTGTTGATGCAGCAGTCATATGTTTATTATACAATGCATCATTTATTGTTGTTGCCAGTTTTCTACATACCATGTTTGTTACATGTTGTCATTATGGACACAAACCTATGAATGAATTTTCTTACATGTTATGCAATTATTATTTAGCAATAAACATTGTGTTTTTTATTGACTGCATTTCTGTTGCCACACATACCTCATATAAAGTCCCACCAAGTTCCCTCCCCCCCCCCCCCCTTTTTCCCCTAAATAAAGGCACTGTTCTGTCATGTCTATATGTGTTTTTCTACTGTGTTGTAATGTATCAGGCTGCTATTGTTTTGTAGTATGCTGGCATCTAATGGCAGTTTAGGGTCACTACAACGACACTTGTTTACTTACAGTATCTCACAAAAGTGAGTACACCCCTCACATTTATGTAAATATTTTATTATATCTTTTCATGTAACAACACTGAAAAAATGACACTTTGCTACAATGTAAAGTAGTGAGTGTACAGCTTGTATAACAGTGTAGATAAGAAAAAAAAAAGAATTATTGCTCTACATAAAGCTGGCCTAGGCTATAAGAAGATTGCCAAGACCCTAAAACTGAGCTGCAGCATGGTGGGCAATACCATACAGCGGTTTAACAGGGCAGGTTCCATTCAGAACAGGCCTCGTCATTGTCGACCAAAGCAGTTGAGTGCATGTGCTCAGCGTCATATCCAGAGGTTGTCTTTGGGAAATAGACGTATGAGTGCTGCCAGCAATGCTGCAGAGGTTGAAGGGATGGGGGGGTCAGCCTGTCAGTGTTCAGACCATATGCCGTACACTGCATTAAATTGGTCTGCATGGCTGTCGTCCCAGAAGGAAGCCTCTTCTAAAGATGATGCACAAGAAAGCCTGCAAACAGTTTGCTACAGACCAGGTGGCCCCGCCCTCCGTTATATAAGAACTGTCAGAAGAAAAGAAGCCTCACACAGCGGGAGCCTCCCATTGCGCGGAGCGGCCCAAGAACGAAGCGAGGAAGAAGAGATGCCGTGGAGGAAGACGACGGACGAGAACACCGGAGCAAAAAGCAGAGGATCGGAGGAAGAAGAAGATAGAGGAAGAAACCAAAGGATGAAGGAAAGAAGAAGGAAGAAGATGGAAAGAAGAAGACTTAAATAAAGGAATTGTCAAAAACTGTCTTATCATTTTTAACACTTTTGTCACTTTTTTGGTGAAATGGTAGGGGTACCCCTTACCATTTCACACGGGGGGCGGGATCTGGGGGTCCCCTTGTTAAAGGGGGCTTCCAGATTCCGATAAGCCCCCCCGCCCGCAGACCCCCACAACCACCGGCCAGGGTTGTGGAGATGAGGCTCTTGTCCTTATCAACATGGGGACAAGGTGCTTTGGGGGGGACCAATGTTGAGGGCATGTGGCCTGGTACACAAAATCAATGACTTTGAATGACTGTTCTCTGTATTACGGGGACGGGAGCCGACAATTCATTATAGCCGCGAGTGCTTTTAAATGACTTTAACCTCAAAAGTTCAGGTCCCCATTGACCTAAATGGGGTTCGCGTCCAGGGTCAAGTTCGGGTCAAGTTCGGTCCTGAACTCGAAAAAAATTTCGGCCGGACACCTCGAACCCGAACATCCATGTGTCCACTCAACTCTACCCTCCACCTAAAAGATTTTAGTTTGTTTTTCAACTGAGTTGTACAGTTTATATCTCACATTAACCGATTCCCGACCGCCTCCTGCACATATACGTCGGCAGAATGGCATACTGGTACATGGCCCTTTAAGAGCCCAGCCGTGGGTCGCGCGCCCGGTCAGGAGCTCCGTGACCACGGCCGCGGGACCAGCGGACCCGATCGCCGATGGTGTCCCACGATCGGGTCACAGAGCTGAAGAACGGGGAGAGGTCTGTGTAAACAAACCTCTCCCCGCGCTTTCTACACTGCCTGTCACTGATCGGCTGTTCCCTGTCATCGGGAAAGCCGATCAGTGATGTCAGACGTCAGCCACGCCCGCTACTGTAAAAAAAAACACACACACACACGTCACACTAACTCCTCCCCGCCCCCTAGTGGTTAACTCCTTCACTGCCAGTGTCATTTACATAGGAATCAGTGCATTTAAATAGCACTGATTTCTGTATAAATGACAATGGTCCCAAAAATGTGTCAAAAATGTCCAATGTGTCCGCCATAATGTCGCAGTCACAATAAAAATCGCTGATCGCCGCCATTACTAGTAAAAAAAAAATATATTAATAAAAATGCTATAAAACTATCCCCTATTTTGTAAACGCTATAACTTTTACGCAAACCAATCAATAATCGCTAATTGCGATTTTTTTTTTTTTACCAAAAATATGTACAAGAATACGTATCGACCTAAACTGAGAAAAAAAAAATGTTTATATATTTTTTGGGGATATTTATTATAGCAAAAAGTAAAAAATATTGCATTTTTTTCAAAATTGACGCTCTATTTTTGTTTATAGCGCAAAAAATAAAAACCGTAGGGCGATCAAATACCACCAAAAGAAAGCTCTATTTGTGGGAAAAAAAGGACGCCAATTTTGTTTGGGAGCCACGTCGCACGGCCGCGCAATTGTCAGTTAAAGCGACGCAGTGCCGAATCGCAAAAAGGGGCCTGGTCCTTTGGCTGCAAATTGGTCCGGGGCTGAAGTGGTTAAAAGGTGGGAAAAGTTCTGAAATTATTTATCTTTGTCTCTTTTTTTACATCATAGAAACCTGACATTTTGTATCATACATACTCACTCATATACACATTTTTTATATATATATATATATATATATATGTATATATACATACACACACACACACACACAATATATTGTACACTTATACACACACACACACACACACACTACTATATATATATATATATATATGTGTAGCGGTCACACTTTAATAAGTGGAAATTTAGTTTTTTCCTCAGAACAGTAATGGGGTTCTAAGGGTTAATTGTACAGGTTTACTATGGCATCAGTTTGGCTGGGCTGTACTAGGGTTCTGCCTGGTCATGGGTGCAGTGAGGTACCCATGACAGGTTGAGAACCAGACCTGGTTGGAGGTGTTGGGTACCAATCTTTCTTGGAGCCAATCAGTGGGCGTGTCTGGCCCCGCTGTGTAGTCTGGGGAAGGGTACTTCAGGTGCTGAAGTCATGTGTTCGGGGTTCGGCAGCAGTCTTGCTTCCTGGTTCTGGACCGGAGTAGCCCCACAAGGGGTCCCGGGTCTAGGAGTGTTTGCCGTCCCGCAAACATGGTCAGTTTGACTAGCCTCATAGACCCGCATGGTCTGGGGTGGGGATCCTTCTGTTCCCGAGTCTCGGAGCCGGTTAGCCCGAGGCCCAGTAACTGAAAGAGGATTCAAGGCGTTCCGGTGTGCTCTCAGTATTGGAGGGACACGGCAACTCGTACAAGTGACCAGGGGAGGACTCTTCGGAGGAGGGCCAACAAGTTGGCACCTTGGTGAAGAGCCTGAAAGCTGAGTTGTATGGACACTAAAAAAAACACACTTCCACAGTACTGCCAAGGAGACAGAGAAAGTTCCAGGTACTGTGAGAAAGGTTCCTTTTCATCTTCAGTTGCAAGTTTATTCTGCAGCAGAGACTTTTGCAAGTTTCCGGATTACATTGTTGGCTGCTAAACCTCTGGCTAGAGGTTTATCCCGCATTGAAGCACCCAGCTGCGAGTGGATGTCAGCAGTTTAAGGTGCCTGAGTTTCTTCACCCTTGCCCTCTATTCCTATCTGAGATTGTGTTATGTTGGATGTTACCACTGCAGAATAAAAACCTTAAAAAGGACTTTTATGTGTCAGCATCCAAAGTTGTTGGATACTAACCCTGGGAACCCCTGGACATTCACCGACAAGAAGGTAACTGGTAAGCCCAAAAGTCAAGGCCGCCCCTCAAGGGGTTATGGCCGCTACACGTGGGGGCTCGCAGTCCGGGATTTACAGTTACCTCGCAGTGCATTGGAATAGAGGGTGAAGTATTTTTGAACTGCGTTATCAGAGATTAGCCCCATTTTGGAGAGAATTTCACTGAGGTGCATAAGCGTGGGAGGAGCCTTGCCGAAAAGCCCGCAAAGTTACGCAACACCAGCACCCAGTGGGAGGAGTCTACGCTGATCTTTCCCCGCACGAGGCACCGCGTGAGAGTGTGTTGCGGAAGGAGAAGAAGCTTGGTTGAGTTCTCAGAGTTAGAGAAAAAAAAAAAAAAACCTTCTCGGAGAAATCCACCGTATCCCGAGCATGCAGCCTGCATCTGGACCCAGGATGCCTACAGCAAGGGGTCCAGCAAGCATACAGATGCCCGGCACCGTGATTACAGACACGGGCGTTCGTCTGCTGCCACAGGAGCGGTTCGTGTTGTGCACCGTTGGAGACATGGAGGCCCTTGGAATGTTGTGTGGGAAATTTGACGGGTTGGTCGCAAACCCCTGGCCATTCGCCAGGTGCCGAAGGTGTGGCGAGTACACCTTCAAAGTGGAGCAGCCCACTGCACAACCTCGGGCTTTCCACATGGACTGGGCCACAGGCATAGTGACGGAGGAGTCGGTTGTGTATGCCCTGTCATCGTCCTTTGGGGCTCGGATTGCCAGAAGGGATCCTGCCCCCTCTGAGGTTCCGGAGACTGTCTTGGAGGTCGTGGACATGACCCCAGCCGTGAGTGTTGTTGCTACAGCGCCAGTCAGCCAAGAAGGAAATCAACCCAGCACCCCTTGTCATCGCAGAGGCAGACCAGCCCCATGCATCCCCCTACCAGACATTTGGAGAAAGGTCTTCAAGAATAAGCAACGGGGAATTGCAAGTGCTGCCGCTGCAAATTATCGGCCCACAGGGGAGTCGTCGCCTGGTTCACAGACTGGTTCTACCTCCTATGAAGGAGACGTTTGGCACTTCGAACCTTGGCTGCCGTGAGTATGTGTTTTAAACTTTTTAAAAGGCTTTTAAGCTTTTATCCATTCTGTTGTCTGAACTAAGAACACGGCCCGAACATGACGGGGCCAATTTCGGTCCCAGAGACTTCTGTAAAGTGGGTGGCAACAGAGTATGGACTTGAGTTCCCTTACGTGCCTAGGGAAGTCATGGACATTGTGGAGGAGAATCGGGAAAAGTGGTATGCGAAAGACGTCTGGGACTACCTTAAGGTCCCAAAGCCACTGCGAAAGAAAGCATTTTCCCGTGAGATGTTTGATCGGTTTCAAGGATGTCTGTTGCACTAGAGTTATGGTCGGCACATCTACTGTGACAAGGCTGTGATCCGGATAAAGACAGTGCTGTTTACTACATCACTACTTATGATGTTCAGATGGGTAAAGACTTGGTTTTGACCGATCCACGCTTCTATAGGTGAACTGTTCCAGAGTCAAGCCTTTGAATTTTGCAAGAAGAACTTCTTCGGGCCTTTATCTTTTTGTGATTTTCTGCAGAAATTACAGAACTGTGGAGTTAGACAGGCAGGTAGTTGCTGGAGAGAGGACTACGCGTCAAGATCTACCGTGCCGGACCACAGTGTTTAGTTTCATGGGGACTTGTAGTTACAGCGGCTCTGACCACTAGGTGGCGTGAGTCGGCAGAAAAGGGACAGGAGTAGTGAGAACTTTGTTTTCATTTTTAGATAGTGGTTAGTGATTTTTAGAAAAAAAAATGATATGTCTTTAGAGAAGGAGATTTCATTGAGAATGGGATGAAATTTCGCTTTCTAAAGGAATAGTGTACAGTGTATAGTATTGTATTTGTCTGTTGTTTTTTTTTCAGGACGCATCGAGATCGACTGTCAAGCTCACCGGAGAGTGGGTGGGGTAGACAGTTAGACTGGGTGATAATGTGTACAGTATGAAAAAAAAAAATGTTGTGAAAATGTCAAACATTTAACTGTGTTTTTTCCTCCTTTCCTTTTCCCAGCACCCATTTCAAAACTCAGGCACCGCATGTTTTTTTGTAAAATATGTTAGGACTTTTTCCTTGTTGTAGCCTAGACGATGAGGACATCGTCTAAACAACCAGGGGGAGTATGTAGCGGTCAGAATTTAACAAGTGTGCACTATAAGTGGAAATTTAGTTTTTCCCTCAGAACAGTAATGGGGTTCTGAGGGTTAATTGTACAGGTTTACTAGGGTTCTGCTTGGTCATGGGTGCAGTGAGGTACCCATGACAGGTTGAGAACAAGGCCTGGTTGGACATGTTGGGTAACAATCTTTCCCGGAGCCAATCAGTGGACGCGTCTGGCCATGCTGTGTAGTCAGGGGAAGGGTACTTCAGGTGCTGAAGTCACGTGTTCGGGGTTCGGCCGCAATCTTGCTTTCTGGTTCTGGACCAGGGTAGCCCCGCGAGGGGTCCCTGGCCTAGGAGCGTTTGCCGTTCCGCAAACATGGTCAGTTTGACTAGCCACATAGACCCGCATGGTCTGGGGTGGGGATCCGTCTGTTCCTAAATCTCGGAGCTGGTTAGCCCGAGGCCCAGTAACTGAAGGAGGATTCAAGGCGTCCCAGTGTGCTCTCAGTATTGGAGGGACACGGAAACTCATACAAGTGACCAGGGGAGGAGTCTTCGGAGGAGGGCCAACAAGCTGGCACCTCGGTGAAGAGCCTGGAAGCAGAGTTGTATGGACACTAAAGAATCCACACTTCCACCGTATTGCCAAGGAGACAGAGAAAGTTCCAGGTACTGTGAGAAAGGTTCCTTTTCATCTTCAAAAAGAAAAAGGGGCAAATACTGCGCTGTGCAAATAATTATATATGAGCAACCTAGCTGCCAACACTGCTATGGACAAAACAGCTTACAATAATAAACGGAAAGAAGTGTAGCGCTTCAGTTGCAATAATCAAACAAGTGTATACCCAATACATATATAAGTGTTGAAAATATAACTCAATACGTGAAGAAAGTGAGTTAAATGAATATAAATAAATAACAAATGAATGTGATCATCCAGAAACTGATTCAAAAACAGTCTTTTTAAAGTGATAAAATGCTTCACACTCTCCCAAGAGTGCGATGTGACATCAAGTTCAAATATAAAGTGATAAACGGTGAAAATCCAGCCTCTGGTATGACACTTAAGCCCCATACACACGGTCGGACTTTTTCATGGATTCTGTCCGATCGGACAATGTTGTTGAAAAATCAGACCGTGTGTATGCACCATCGGACAGTGTACGTCGGATTGTCCGACGGACAAAGTCTTATCTCCTGCTGGATAGATTTGCCGACAACCCGATCCGATCACACCAAATCCGATCGTATGTACGGTTGTCCGACCGGACAATGTGCTACGCATGCTCAGATCACATTACAAGACCAAAGCTATTGGCTACTAGCCTCTACGTAGTCCCGTCGTAGGCAACAAACGTCACCACGTTCAGAATGATCGGATTTTCCGACAACTTTGTCCGACCGTGTGTACGCAAAACCAACATCAGACAAAGTATGACGGACAGGATCCGACCGACCTGGTCCGCGGATTGTCCGACCGTGTGTATGGGGCTTTAGAAGGACAGGAGAATGACACCACCACCGCAGTAAAAGGAGGATGCTTACCGGACAGCAATGACCTAGTGGGACTTACGCCTCCCATGTCAAATGGGCCTGTTGGTTAAAATGAAGATCAGATGTTCTGTCTCAGGAGGAAGGGACTTCAAACAATCTGTTCACTGGTAGTTGCCACCGGATATCCAGTTACCAGACGGGAATGGGGAGCTCATATATCATACACCATGCAAATAAAAAACTTGCATAGCGTGATACAGTTTAAAATATTTATTAAAAAATGTAAAGATAAAATTGAACACTCACATTTAGGTCGATTGTATATAGCATATGACAGTCAGTAGCGGGTCATCTTCAGTTGCAAGTTTATTCTGCGTCAGAGACTTTTGCAAGTTTCCGGATCACATGTTGGCTGCTAAACCTCTGGCTAGAGGTTTATCCAGCATTGAAGCACCCAGCTGCGAGTGGCTACTCTCTGGGTTGATTAGAGACATTCAGTGGATGTCAGCAGTTCAAGGTGCCTGAGTTTCTTCCCCCTTGCCCTCTATTCCTATCTGAGACTGTGTTATGTTGGATGTTACCACTGCAAAATAAAAACCTTAAAAAGGACTTTTATGTGTCAGCATCCAGTTGTTGGGTACTAACCCTGGGAACCCCTGGACATTCACCGGCAAGCCACGAGAAGGTAACTGATAAGCCCAAAAGTCAAGGCCGCCCCTCAGGGGGTTATGGCCGCGATATATAAATATATATATATATATATATATATATACACACATACACACACACACATACACACCCCCTTATTACAAGTTTCCATACAGTTGTAAATGCAAACATCTTACATACACTCAACAGCAAGCTTTGCATTTCTGAGAACACAGAACACTGTTACTGGCTACTGAAACTGGGAAGCCACATGTCATTATTAAAAGCAAACTTTGCGTGTGGCAAAACCTGCCCTGCAGCTATATTAGGCAGCCTTTTCTATGTATGTTACATTGTTTAGGGGCACAACCAGCATTCTTTAAAATGACCTTGGTTACAATGCTAAATAAAGAAATTCAAGCTTTTATGGGGAGACTGTTTGAATACAATTATAAAACATGAGACCGAAGACAAACATTACTTGTGTCCCATTGGCTTCAATTATTCAGGCACAAGACAAGTCAGACTATGTAGTTCTAGCACAAACCAGGAGGATTCACATACCATAAATGCACACCATGCAGCCACTGTATACTAAATGCTGCTCCCTATCTTTTAGAACTTGAAGTCATTTCACATATGCGATGGCACAGATAACCCACCATAAAAAATAAACAGGTCCCATCACAGTGTCTGGTTTGCAATAGTCAAAGAAAAGAAAAGAAAAAACAAAAAAAAACAAACAATCAGCAGCAAAATGTAACCCAGCTTTGGATGATCATCCAATATCAGGATCTTATCAAATATTCCACATGATGGGGGGCTGTGTGGCCATACAGGGCATGTGAGTGGACCAGCAGTCACAGAGCTCCTGAAATTGATCCTTTTACCAATCCTCTCTCCAGCTGCTAATCCGCTCCAAATCTTACTATTCGGTTCGGCTTGATCTGAAGAAATCTAGCAGTACTTCTTGAGCCGGATTTGCTGCCATGACTTGCAAAAATAAGGAAGAAGGGGCGGGTCTCTGAGAACTAGCATGGCGCGGCTGCAGCTCTGCCTTAAACGCCACAAGGCTCGAACAAGTCAAAGGACACAGACAGCAAGTCAGGTAATAGCAAAAACAAACCGAGGGCACACAGGCCTAGTGCAATATCCTTGGTATGAATCTTTAATAGGTAAAAACAATAGGTAACATTCTCACAATAAGATGCAAGTGTCACGATTTTCTATAGATAGAAAACAGCTTAAAACTCCACAATGGGAACCGGTCATTTCAGCAGATAAATTACGACAGTACAGGAGGTTGACACGTTTCAAGGACTTGCCTCTTCCTCAGAGCCACTGGTTCTGAGAAAGGGGGAAAGTCCTTGAAATGCATCAGCCTGCTGTACTGTGGTAATTTATTTGCTGAAGTGACCTGTTCCATCATGGGGTTTTAAGCCGTTTTCTATCTATGTAAAATTGTGACACCTGCATCAAATTGTGAGTATGTTACCTATTGTTTTTACCTATTAAAGATGCATGCCAAGGATAATGCACTTGGCCTGTGCGCCCTCGGTTTGTTTTTGTTATTTCAGTGTTGTTAGACTTCCCCAGACGATTTGAGGGCAGCAAGACAAGGCATATCTAGAGAAGCCAAGAAAAGACCGTTGACTAATACCTAGTTTTTGGCCCACTCTCAAGAGCAGGAGATTTAGGTTTATTATGTACTTTCAAGCAAGCCAGGTAAGGCAAATGGCCCAGTGGGCAAGGATAACCCCAGAGACATTTTATTCTATACACAAACGTTATCTGAGGGTCAGGGACATGGCTCTACTGCAGAGGCGGCGGAATGTGCTGAGACCCAGCAGGATACTGAGACTGACCACGGGGCTGAACTAGACGCCTGGTCTCTTCCTGACAGTGATCACCAAGCCAGTCCAGAAGACCTAGAAGAGGGGGATGATCAACCCACCCGTGGTCAGATTCTGTGGGCTGTGAATAAGTGTACAGCCTCAGTGAACTCAATAAAGGAGCGTTTAGGGTATGTGATGGAGGAGGTGTCCTTGCTGTGGCAGGATCACCAAAATATTAGAGCGCACTGATCGGGAGCCAGTCAGCTGCTGGTTTTCCAGGTTTCCTAGGTGGAAGACCGCAAGGTCTCTAAGGCCCCTTTCACACTGAAGCATTTTTCAGGCGCCTGTATAGCGCCTGAAAAAAGCGGGTCCTTTCACTCCAGTGTGAAAGCCGGAGGGCTTTCACACTGGAGCGGTGCACTAACAGGACGGTAAAAAGTCCTGCTAGCAGCATCTTTGGAGCGGTGAAGGAGCGGTGTATTCACTGCTCCTATACCGCTCCTACCCATTGAAATCAATGGGGCAGCGCGGCTATACTGCCGGCAAAGCGCCGCTGCAGTGGTGCTTTGCAGGCAGTTTTAACCCTTTTTCGGCTGCTAGCGGGGGTTAAAACCGCACCGCTAGCGGCCAAATACCGCTGCTAAAACGACGGTAAAGCAGTGCTAAATATAGCGCTGCTTTACCACCAATGCCCGCACCGCTCCAGTGTGAAAGGGGCCTTACATCCACCAGCTCCATGATGTCATCACGGAGGAGTGGAAGAGGACTCCAGTGGCAACCTGGAATATCAATGGGTGCTTTCTCCTCTGTTTGTTGTTCTTGTTCTTCCTCCAAAACATCTTGCTCCTCCCAACTAGATTCTGTCCTGTTTTATATAGTAAAAATTTTAAAAATTAACTCGGCATATTGATGATTACCAGATTGTGCGTTACATAGATGATGTAAATGAAAACTTACTCCCTCATCTCCACTCCACACTGTAGAAAATCCAAGTCCCTGGCATACTTATAGGGTACCCTAGACGCTGCCCCCGAGCCACTCCTTGTTTCTCCGAGGTGCCTCATGGATTTTCTGTAAGAATCACGTATGCTACGCCATCTTTTCTGTAAGTAGCACACTGAAAAATAAAGAACAACATAATGATTTGTTTTATTTTTTGTCATTTTAGGTACTTAGCAACAGGGAATAACTTTGGAAGTTTGCACTATGAATTCAAGGTTGGAAAATCAACGATTAGTGGCATTGTTCATGCTACCTGCCTAGTCATATGGGAAGAACTGAAGGACATTGTTATGAAGAAGCCCAAACCAGAAGAATGGCTGATGATAGCTGACCTATTCTGGGAGAGATGCAACTTCCCCAACTGTCTTGGAGCCATTGATGGCAAACATGTACGCATCCTCAAGCCTCCAGCTAGTGGGAGCCAATTTTTTAATTATAAAAAATATTTTTCGTTGGTATTAATGGCAGTGGCAGACGCAAATTATACATTTATTTATGTTGATGTAGGTTCTTATGGCAGCAGCTCAGATTCCTCATTTGGCCGCATGCTGCGTGACAATACTGCGCTTAGTAAAAAAATGTGACTAGAGCTGCTAAGCACTATAGCCCTAGATACCGAACCAAACAAAAAGAAAAAGAAAAAAGTGCAGCGCTCAAAATTAGTGATTAGTGATTACCTGTGATGGTAAATGTGAATGGTGACAAACTGAATTGTTTAAACCTAAAAATGTGTTAACACATTTTTAGGTTTAAACAATTCAGTTTGTCACCATTCACATTTACCATCACAGGTACAGGTATTCATTCACTAATTTTGAGCGCTGCACTTTTTTCTTTTTCTTTTTCTTTTTAATACTCTAGACTTGCCCAATAATTCTGCCCTGCCAGGGACTACAGAGCCTCTCCTCCCACATGTATTTGTCGGAGATGAAGCTTTCGCATTGTCCCAGAACATGCTCAGGCCTTATTCAAGTCGCTCTCCGACAACTGAAAAAAGAGTGTTCAATTATAGGCTGACTAGGGCACGCAGAGTAGTAGAATGTACATTTGGAATTCTTTGCAATAAGTGGAGATTCCTGCATACCTCTATTGTGTGTGTATTAATGCAGCGCTAAAGTTAGGCTAGTGCCTATACAGGAAAAATGCTGTTGTGGTAGAGGATGTAGAGGGAAATATTATGGCGTGATGCCGACCTAAAATACCTTAATTACGTAAAACAGCAAACAATCTTATATTAAAACACATAAAATTCATATAAGTGAAATAATTTCAATAAAATGGTGGGTATAAAAAATTCCGTGATTAAAATTGGTGACAAAAAATCAGAATAGTTATTATACCGTGAGAAATTTAGCGTGATGTATAAAAATACATAAAACCACAATATCTATTAAAATCGTGGGTGCTAGGTGAAAAAAACTATACATATAGGTGTATAGGAGTGAAGTCCATAGCATTGATTGGTGATCAGGTGAAGTGACACTGTGGCAATGGGTGGCTCCGTTCAGTGTGATGGTGACAGTTGTCTG
>CM053027.1:560647221-560663501 GCA_028564925.1 Lithobates sylvaticus | reverse complement strand
TTGTCTGGTCAGGAAGTGAGCAAATCCTTCCGGGGCTGAAGTGGTTATGCAAAAAAAACAAAAAAATATAGAAAAAAAAAAATATAGACGTATTACAGCAACAGTCCTTTGATATCCTAATCTTATCCCTCTACCCTTTTCTGCTTATCCTTCCTTGCTTGCCTTTTCTATAGTTTGAGAAGGATCTATCCAGCCCTGGGGTTTCATCTGATACTATGATAAAAGGTGTCATACCAAGCATCCCCAGCCACATATTCCATATTTTATGGAATTTTTCTATCAACCCCCTGTTCCGAAAAGACCTGACATTCTTTTAGTAGGGTGTCATTAACCACTTGCTTACTGTGCACTGTGACACCCTTCCTGCCCAGACCAATTTTCAGCTTTCAGTGCTCTCGCACTTTCAGTGACAATTGCGCGGTCATGCAATGCTGTAACCAAATGAATTTTTTATCATTTTGTTCGCACAAATAGAGCTTTACTTTGGTGGTATTTATTCGCGACTCTGTTTTTTATTTTTTGCGATATAAGCGAAAACATAGCGGAAATTTTGAAAAAAAACAATATTTTCTCCTTTCTTTTTTAAAAGAAATCCAATAAAATCAAATTTTGTCATAAATTTAAGCCAAAATGTATTCTGCTACATGTTTTTTGTAAAAAAAACAGGTAATACTCACTGATCACCAGCCGGCTGCAGCGATCCGATCCGCTCTCCTCACCGACGACTTCCGTGTGAGGAGAGGAGCGCCGATTGCCTAGCAACCGGCTGTTTGTTTACATCACATGACGGCTGTGATTCAACACGGCCGTCATGTGATCAGGAGGGCCAATCACCGAGCCCTCCTGCCGATCCGAGATGCGCCGTGTCCGGGTGACACGGCCGCATCGGGGCTGCATCGGGGCTGCGCGGGCACGCGCGCGCGCGATCCCTCTACTTCTGAAGGACGTTCCGGAACGTCCATTCAGAAGTAGACGGCTCCCACCCGGCCGTATATGTACAGTGGTTAACCTGTGTACGCCATTCTTCATATGTTGGAACACTCGGGGATATCCACTCTTGTGCAATTAACTTTCGTGCTATAAATAGAAACTTGTTAATAGCTGTCCTAACTGCTGGTATACATGTTTATTTTTCTAAATAACCTAATAAATTGATTTTAGGATCCATTTGTATCTGTGTTTGATATATCCGATTGATATAGTATCCACTATTTTTTGCCAGTACCTGAACAATTTAGGACATTTCCATAGCATATGTATTAGATCAGCAGAGGTTCTCCGGCAAAGAAGGGCATTCGGATCTCGTCTGCCCCACTGATACAATTTAGCTGGGGTCCTATACACTCCATAAACTATATATAATTGCAGTAGGGACTGCTGAGGTGATATCGATACTGATTGTACTTCCAAATTATTTTGCCATTGTTCATCTGTTAAATCTCCTAAATCTTTTTCCCATCCCGTTCTAGCTGGACAGATAGCTTCTCCCTAAGATTTCCCAGTTAGATACCCATATATAATAGAAATAAGGCCCTTCTTAGTTTGTATCTTTGCAAGAAGATTTAATAATGGCATCATTTGAACCTTTAAATTGGGTCTGCAAAGCATGTCATACTTGTAAATATTGAAAGAAGATATATGGGGCAGAGAATATTCTTTATGTAATTCTTGAAATGTTTTTAAATTATTATTGGAATATAATTGTGAGATATATTGAATCCCTAATCCTCTCCACATCTCAAATCCTTCCAATTTATTTATCTCCCTATACTTTATATTTTCCCATAAAGGGGTGTGAACTGATATATCAACGTATTGCATTATATATCTAATTTCCTGCCATATTTTATTCATCGGCACTAAAGTGGGATTTTGAATAACATTCCCAAGAGACCCAGATTCCAGCTGAGCTATTAAATGGTTATGGGAAGATCACGTCAACAGTATTGATTGAATTGAATCCATCCAATCTATACATCCCCATCCTATCATCTGTTGGAGTTGAGAAGCAATAAAATACATCCTAGCATTTGGCACAGCTTATCCCCCTCTCTCTAGGAAATTGTAATTTAGAAAGCTTAATTCTAGGATTTTTACCCTTTCATAATAAGATACGAAACAAAGAGTCTATTTTTTTAAAACCATTTAAGAGGTATCGATATTGGGGAGTTATATAATATATAAAGTAACTGAGGACCCCAAAACATTTTCTTCAAATTTGCATGACCCACCACCAACAAAGGTAATTTAGTCCATATTTTACTCTTCCCCCTAAATTGATCTAATAATGGTGGCAGATTAAGATTCAAACATTCCTCCGTTTTTAAGGAGACCCATATACCAAGGTATTTAAAAGACGTAACTGTTTTATTCCGATTTACCTTCTGCGGTAATGTTGGGGACATCTCCTATTCTAAGATCCTAACATGTCATTTAGTAAATATTATCAAAATTCATCCTAGCTCATGTTGACAAAACAGGACTTTGCTACTGTTTATTTTGTAAACTGGAGATTCTTATCTTTTTTCATATTGGAACTATTAGCAAGCACATTTTTTGGCCCAGTTAGGCCCTTACCACGCTGATTCCGTGCCCGCTCTGCTTATGAAGAACAGACACAGCCCGTCCTCTTCTATGGGCGGTCGGATGTAAACAGGATCGCCTGTCTGTTTACACCTGACTGCCATCCAATCTGTAGACGAATGGGGATCGGATCCTCATCTGTCTGTTTTTAGTGGATCGGATTGGATGTCGGCAGGTATAAACAGACATGTCCGTTTACATCTGCTACTCCATAGAGGATAATGAATGGTCCGACCAGGTTTGCTTAAAAAACTGACAGGCAGACCTGATCGGTTTGCCCATGTAAAAAGGGCTTGAAAACCAAAGTTTTTATAACTGTACCTTTCATGCAATCATTTTTTTTTTTTTTTTTAGACAATTGCACACACTTGCCACATAAAAAGAAAATGACTTTTGGTAAAGAACAAAAATTACCTTGAAAGAAAAAAAAGGAACTGCACAAGGTAAATGCATTAGTGCGTATAAAATGTTGAACGAGCTGCAGTAATTTCATCAATACGGCTGCCCCTGATAGCTAAAGTGACAGGTTCACTTTCTTCAACACTTACTACATATTTAGTGACTCCCTTGAGTTCTGCAAACTTCATGTATGAAATGTCAGCCTTCTTCTTTCCAATATCCACATCTCCAGCATAGATCTGCTTGATGCCGGAGCCTTTAATCAGGGGGACACATTCGTCACACGGGCATTTTGTCACAAAGATCATGCTGTTTTCATCCGGTTTAATCTCATTGTATCTGCAAAGGGATTGGGAATACAGTGACATGGTGAAAGCTGAAGTAACAGGAAATATAAGGAATAGGTAAAGCTGGGCATTCACTAGTAGAATTTGGTTTAACATTTTTCATTTTAAGAACATTGTAAAAAAGGTTTGTTGATTATTCTAATAATTAGTGGGGTCAAATTGAAATTCGTTTTCAACCGCACTGATGAGAAAATTCAAAGGAGCAGTGTGGAAATTTTCTCTCAAATGTATGAATTTCTAATGCCCCATATACACGGTCGGAAATTCCGACCACAAAATCCGTCTGATTTTTTCCGACGGATTTTGTCCGACACTGGTGTTGCATACACACGGTTGGACAAAGTTGTCAGAAAATCCGATCATTCTGAACGTGGTGACGTTCATTGCGTACGACGGAACTACGTAGAGGCTAGTAGCCAATAGCTTTGGTCTTGTAATTTGATCTGAGCATGCGTGGCACTTTGTCCGTCGGAATTCGCTACACACGATCGGAAAAAGTCCGATCGGACTTTGTTGTCGGAAAATTTTTCCAGCAGGAGATAGAACTTTGTCCGTCGGACAATCCGATGGAAACTGTCCGATGGTGCCTAAACACGGTCGGAATTTCCGACAACATTGTCCGATAGGACAGAATCCATCGGAAAATCCGACCGTGTGTATGGGGCTTAAGAGTGTATGTGGTTTGTTGTTTGGTAAAACCTATTCATTCCAAAATTGAATCTTAAAATCAAATGAAATTTTGAACTACTTTTGAATGAAATTTGAATGTACTGAGAATTTTCATTCAAAATTCTATCAGTGCTTTACTTATGCTTCATACTGTACAAACAGCGAGATGCTTTCGGAAGTGGTATTTCTTTACATTTTTTAAATCTAAATCTGGTGTTTCTGTCTGCTCAAAAAAAACCTTTGGAAAAGATTCTTATCAAGATTAGCTATGTGACTGAATTCCTATTATTATACAGGATTTATACAGTATAGCGACAACAGTTTGCGCATCGCTTTACAACATGATGGCAGACAGTACAGTTACAATACAAATCAATACAGGAGGGATCAGAGGGCCCTGCTCGTTAAAGCGGTTGTATAGTCAAAAAATTGACTTTTACCTACAGGTAAGCCTATAATAAGGCTTACCTGTAGGTAAAAAAAAAAATATCTCCTAAACCTGTACGAGGAGATATTCCCCATGCAATGAGCCGCTGACTGCAGCGGCGCATGCGCACGGGGGATTCTCCGCTGAAAGGCCGGCAGAATCCGAACCTTGCCGGGAAGAAGTCTCCCGTGCGCATGCGCAGGAGTAATGACATTGCGGCTCCAGCCACTCACAGCGTTGAAGTCGCGATACCCGGAAGACACGCCGAGGGAACATGTCAGCTACCTCGGCGTGGACCAGGTGAGTCACCGACGCCTTGTTCTAAGGTAAGTATTTCATAATGAGCTAGTATGCGGTGCATATTAGCTCATTATGCCTTTACCCTTACAGGTGTATATATAAGAAAAAAAAGTTTCAGCGGGTTTACTACCGCTTTAATTCCTATGAAATTGTTCAAGGCTGTCCCATTCTAACCAGCCATAGATGGATCAAAATGTGTCTGGTTCAGCAGGGACTCACTGAATTTCGATCCATCTATGGCCAGCCTTGGGTGGAATGTACACTTTATGACCAAAAGTTTGTGAACACTTGACCATTGCATCTAACTATAATGGGCAAAAGTATGTGAACACCAAAATACTGGGTGTGCAGGTGTTTTCAGTAAAGTATACTGTTAATGGGGGGGACCCTTTTCTGTTCTAGAATGACTGTGCTGCTGTGCACAAAGCCAGCTCCATACAGATATGGGGTTTATTTACTAAAGCCGGAGAGTGCAAAATCAGGCTCACTTCTGCATAGAAACCAATCAGCTTCCAGGTTTTATTGCCAAAGCTTAATTGAACAAGCCGTTAGAAGCTGATTGGCTACCATGCACAGCTACACCGGATTATGAGTGCACCAGTTTAAGTAAATCTACTCTATGGTAAGATTAGCTTTGTGTGGAGGAACTGGAGTGGTAAGCCTTGACCTCAACACTACCGAACACCTTTGGGATAAATTGGAATGGTGATTGTGAATCAGATCTTCATATCCAACAGCAGCATCTAACTCACAAATGTTTGTTTGGCTGAATAGGCGCAAATTCCTACAGACACACTCCATAATCTTGTGGAAAGCCTTACCAGAGGAGAAGAGGCTTATTAAGCAACACAGAGGTACCATGGTTTGCAATTGGATGTCCAGCAAGCTCATACATGCATTATGGTCAGGTGCCCACAAACATCCGGACATATAGTAGACATTTTTACCCCTCTTAGTAGGATGCACTGATATTTTTTAGACTCTACTAGGTCTAACTCTTTAATATATAAATTGTGTTTGCAAACTTTGTGCAAAGTTTTAGAATTTAGTATTTACTGAACTATTTTTAAAGCACCAGCATGTGTCTTTGTTTTTATAAGAACTCTTCTGGCTCCGAAAAAACATTTTAAAATATTTTATTTAAAAGTTTCCATCCATTCTACTGTAAATGTCAGAAGAATCAAAACTAGGAGCCAACCTTCGGCAGGGACCAAATATTATTTATAAATTCAGTGTTAAAAGGGTCAGTTAGGTCAACATATGCAAAAGATTTGCATACAACACTCACAAGCTTGCATATCAGAAAACTAAGTTAACAATGTTTAAAGCAGGCATGTCCAAAGTCCGGCCCGCGGGCCAATCGCAACCAGTGTGCTGCGGAATCAGGGCTGTCAGATGAGCCGATCCCCTGCCGAACATCGGCACTGTGAGAAGCTCCGTCAGCCTCAAAAGTGAAAGTAAAGTGCAGAGGAGTGTGCTGTGCTCTCTGCTTCCCCCTACAGTGCAGTACCCGGCTGAATGAGGAAGCTGGAAAGGTACAGTACTGTGCTAGAAGCTAGGATTAGTCTTGGCATTGTCCTAATCGGTGTGACGGCGCGCCGATTTCAAAAAGTAGTTTCTGTACTACTTTTTGCGATTTTTTGGTGCGATTTCCATTGACATCTGTGCAGAAACCCACACAGATGTCTATGAAATCGCAGCCGAAATCGGGACTGACATTCGGGAGTGAAATTGTGCAATTTCAGCTGAACTCGCACGGCTTCATTCCCGCAGCTTAGTGTGAACCTGGGCTTTTGCAGAGAATGCATTAAAGGTAAAAAAAACCTTCTGCCTTTAGAACCATTTTCTGCACAGGTTATCATTGTATGTTATTAGCCATTTTATGCTACAAGAAAGTAGAGGTTGCCAATAAACAGTGCTTATCAAAGCGTAATGTGTGACACTGGTGGCTTCATGGGTGTTAAAAACGTAAAAATCTCTCACCTATGTGTCCCGCCCTCCTTTCCTTTTTCCCCAGATGTACCTCCCCCAGTCTTAGGCAAGCCATAGATTGTACAATTTTCTTGCTTCCAACCATGGGTTGCAGGCAAGAAAATCTCTTTATTCCCCCATCAATACAGCCAGTGTTAGTGAATGAAACTCTCCCACGGAGCTATAGTGTTCTCCTGGCAGGGGGACGCGGGGAGTTATAACTGCCAGAACACAGTGATTTTTGCTAGCGGCAATAATCGCATGGTGAAAATCTGACATGATGGTTGTACAAAATGATGGATCGACTTGATTTACATTCAGTTTGCCCATACATAGATCGAATCTCAGCCAGTCCCTTCTGAACCGGCCAAGATTCGAACCATCTATGGCCAGTTTTACTTTACCCCATTGTCAGTTGAAACCTGCAGATTGCTTCTCAAGATAACACTTGGAGTAAAAAACCTCTACACAGAAATGACTGTATAGAGTATGTATTGAGAAAGAATAGAAGGCTGCACAACATGAAACGATCCAACGTGTTTTTTTTCCAAAAAAAAGTCAAATGACAGCCACCAAGACAATGACACAGGACCCAGGAGGTGACGCGTTTCACACAGCCAACAGTGTTTCTTCAAAGATTTCAAAGGTCTTTGAGGTTTGAAGAAGCACTGGTTGCAGTGTGAAAAGCGTCACCTCCTGGGTCCTGTGTCATTGTCTTGGTGGCTGCCATTCGACTTTTTTTTTAATTAATCACGTTGGATCGTTCCTGTTGTTGTGCAGCCTTCTTTTCTTTCTCATTGATAATCGATAGCGAGCTGTGGCTTGCACCCAGCACATCCGGACTGCACTATTGCTCACCTGGAGCAGTGTTCCTTTCTTCTGAACTAGTGTATGTATTAACAGGTATGTATAAATTCTCTGTTTAAATCAGTGGCTGCTTTTATTTTCACCAATCCTTTACCTAGTAACATCTTACCTGAATGTTATGGCATTCTGCTCTGCATGAACAATGTAACGAAACTTCCGGATTTCTCGGTCTTTCTGCTTGTCGTCCATGTGAGGAAAATCAGCATATTCTGAACCAACGGGGAAAGCATTATATCCACAACCCAGAAAATACATAGGTCCTGTGCCGTCACAGTCTGAGGAGTCCTAGAAACAGGAGAAGTCACTGGGATGTATTTACAGTTTGACAGAAAATCGTCCTGTGCAAGTAAACAATGATAGAGATCAATTATGTTCCAAAATGTGAGCTGTACTGAAAAAAACTGTTATTTGTCCATTATTCACACCAAAAATGTATATTTGTGTTTTTAAAGTGTATTTCCACTTTCACAGTCAAGTCCCTACTATATGTTTGTCATGGGTTCACACATATTAAATGAGATAATAATTTATATATATATATATATATATATTTTTATTTATTTTTTCTTGCCTTTTTAGTGTTTTTTTTGGAGCAGGTTTATAGATATGACTGCAATCTATTCTGAATGAGTCAGTATCCCCTCATTGACATACAATGCAAAATCCGAACTCCCAAACCCTTTGTTAACCACTTCAGCCCCGGAAGAATTTACCCCCTTCCTGACCAGAGCATTTTTTGCGATTCGACATGGCGTCACTTTAACTGACAATTGCGTGGTCATGCGACGTGGCTTCCGAAGAAATTTACATCCTTTTTTTTCTCCCCACAAATAGAGCTTTATTTTGGTGGTATTTGATCACCTCTGCGGTTTTTATTTTTTGCGCTATAAACAAAAAAAGAGCAACAATTTTGAAAAAAAAAAAACACATTATTTTTTACATTTTGCTATAATAAATATCCCCAAAAAATATATATTTAAAAAAAAAAATTTCCTCAGTTTAGGCCGATACGTATTCTTCTACATATTTTTGGTAAAAGAAAAAAAATAAATCATAATATTTATTATAGCAAAAAGTAAAAAAATATTGTTCTTTTTTTAAACTTGTCCCTCTTCTTATGTTTATAGCGCAAAAAAATAAAAACCGCAGAGGTGATCAAATACCACCAAAAGAAAGCTCTATTTGTGGGGTCAAAATGATAACAATTTCATCTGGGTACAGTGTTGTATGACCGCGCAATTGTCATTCAAAGTGTGACAGCACTGAAAGCTGAAAAAAAGGCTTGGTCAGGAAGGGGGTGAAAATGCACTGTACTGAGGTGGTTAATGTTATCCAATGTGTCCACGCACATTAGGACAATTGGAAATCCAAAAAGGAAGAACTCCGGACAGCCGCACACCGAGAAAATAAAATCAAAAAGGTTTATTTAAAAGCAAAAAACACTGCAATCCATACACGGCAAAAAAGGGGGGTACAGAGCTGACGCGTTTCGCACCACAACTAGTGCTTACTCATAGCTGATGAACTCACAAATGAATATCAAATATATATGCTTACAGGATGTGCATCACATGATTGTTTGATGGAAAAAAGGCTGTTACCAGCAGCTAAAAACTAGGCTTAATTGGATATCAACATGTGCTGCTAGGCTAATTCTGCAGAGTGAGAGTGACCACTTTAAAAGAAGCCTGATGTTGTTTAAAGACAAACTTAGGTGAAAAAGTTATAAGACCTGATAAGGAAATCGCATAAAAATGCATAAAACTATCAAGTGTGCACACAGTGTTATGTGTACACACTTAAAGGGCCCATTCAATAGAATAGCCCAACCCAATTGCGATTTCAATGAATGTTATAGTGAAAAAAAATCTTTTTTACGTGTGTGAAGGAACTAGTGAGATACATTTAATTAAACATATAGACACACCATTTAGAGTGCACGATTGTCTATTCACTTTTCTTCTTCACATTTCATATATTTTGTCATTCATTTTTTTTTTTTTATCTTTTATTTCATTTCATTTTTGAATATGCCTATCCACACAATATACAAGTGAAGTCTTGGATACTAAAATTCACATCAGGAATCACGTTTAAAATAACTTAAGACACACAATGTAACCGTTAAGTATTAGTATCACCAGTATAGTATTTAAATATAACTTCAACTCACCAGGTGGTTTTCGGCAAGTGTTGTTCAACAAACCTTATCATAGCGATTTGGTTAGCGATTTCATCACAGCGATTTGGTTAGCGGATATATATAATACCAATAAATGGTTATATACATACCTCACTATCTATTCACCCCCTCACCCATTCGCTATCACAAATATATAGACTTTATTTTTGGAGAGTTTATATACATTCCACATTTTTTGAACATTATGTATATATTTATTTTATTTAAATGTATCTCACTAGTTCCTTCACACACGTAAAAAAGATTTTTTTTTTTCACTATAACATTCATTGAAATCGCAATTGGGTTGGGCTATTCTATTGAATGGGCCCTTTAAGTGTGTACACATAACACTGTGTGCACACTTGATAGTTTTATGCATTTTTATGCGATTTCCTTATCAGGTCTTATAACTTTTTCACCTAAGTTTGTCTTTAAACAACATCAGGCTTCTTTTAAAGTGGTCACTCTCACTCTGCAGAATTAGCCTAGCAGCACATGTTGATATCCAATTAAGCCTAGTTTTTAGCTGCTGGTAACAGCCTTTTTTCCATCAAACAATCATGTGATGCACATCCTGTAAGCATATATATTTGATATTCATTTGTGAGTTCATCAGCTATGAGTAAGCACTAGTTGTGGTGCGAAACGCGTCAGCTCTGTACCCCCCTTTTTTGCCGTGTATGGATTGCAGTGTTTTTTGCTTTTAAATAAACCTTTTGGATTTTATTTTCTCGGTGTGCGGCTGTCCGGAGTTCTTCCTTTTTTGATTTCCAATCATTGTGCTATTAGCCAGCACCTGGGGCTCCCACACAGGAGCATTCGCTTGGGAAGGAGAGTCTTGGAGCGGTGGTTGTTTGTTTCACATTAGGACGATTAGAGGCATATTTTGAGGAAAAATATCCCTTCTGGATTGTGTTTTTGATTGGAGCTTTCTGGCAGAAAAAACATAAAAAACTCTCCTAAACTCATTTAAACGTTGTAAAAAAAAATGCTCTATATGAGCGTTTTTTTCAGCCAAGAGAACAGACATTTCAGCTGCGTTTCATTGATTTTTTTTGGAGTTTTGCTTTGTTTATTAATTGTAACATACACAAGCAACTAGTAAGCCTGTCACTTTATGGCAGACACATCGGACATTTTTGACACATTTTTGGGACCATTGTCATTTATACAGCAATCAGTGCTATACAAATGCACTGATTCCTGTGTAAATGACACTGGCAGTGAAGGCTTAAGTGTGTCCTGGGGAGTGTGTCTAACTGTGGGGGGCGTGGCTATGTGTGACACATCACTGATCTCTACTCCCGATTACAGGGAGCTGTGATCAGTGTCCTGTCACTAGGCAGAACGGGGAGATGCTTGTTTACATTAGCATCTCCCCATTCTTCCTCTCCGTGAGACGAATGCGGGCATCCCCGTGGTAATCAAGTCCGTGGGACCCGCGACCTGACTCACAGAGCTTGCCGCACACGCCCGCAGGCAGCCTCTTAAAGGGCAACGTACAGGTACATTAGTTTGCCTGTACGTGCCCTTCTGCCGCAGTATATCTGCGTGAGGCGGTCGGCAAGCGGTTAAAAGGCAATGTTGAAATCTAGTTTACAACCAATAACAAGATCTGCCAGCACACTACAGACAGGCTTAATTTTGGTAAACTTTAAAACAGCCCACTCCTCCTATAGGCAGAACTATTGTTTTCATTTTGGATAGAATAAGAGAGGGTTATAACCCCTTTTGGGTTTTTTTGCCATTTGTGTCCTGTTTCCCTTCACTTCCTGTCCATAACCAAAAGGAGGAAGTGGGAGAAAATCCCTGCAATTAAGGGAATCCATTGGGACACCCTGGGTCACAGGATCTAGTGTCCCCATTGGAAGATTTCCCCTCTATTACTATTATGGGGACAACCCAAAATTTGGGATTTTCTTCTACTTGAATTCTCAGTGATAATGGTAAACAGGACAAGTAGAGAGAGTGGAGTTCCTTAATTGGGGCACAGAGAGCAATAAAAGCTGACAGGAGTTCTAATCCCTCTCCACTATGTCCAGAGCTAAAAAAAAATAAGTTTTGTTTTTTAGTTATAGTTTAGCATTACATAAGAGGAAGCTGTGTAGATAGCTTAGGCAAGTAAAAAAACACTTAAATATTAGAAGCCATTTAAAATATTTCTTATCATATGAATAAAAACACTTAAAACAAAACCGTTATCCCAATTTGGCTGCAAAAGTGGAAATACGCTTTAAAGCGGTTCTGCACCCTTTTCATTTAGTAAATCTCTTTGCCTTCCAAATCAGGCAAAGAGTACTAAATGAAATGTTTTTTTTTTTTTTTTTTTTTTTACTTACCTTGTAATTGAAGACTTCCGGTCTTCTCTCTCTGCGGCGGCGGGCGGGGTCTCTGCGTCGATCGTCGTCACGGCGCACTGTCTCCTGGGATCTGGTGTCATTGATCCCAGGAGTCAGTGCGGGCATCTTCCGAAATCTCGCGAGATTTCGGCCACATCTTCCGAAATCTCCCGAGATTTCGGCCACATCTGCCGAAATCTCGTGAGATGTCGGCAGATGTGCCGTTACTGCGCACGCGCGAGTAACGGCGGTGCATGCTGGGCCATCTAAAGTTCCTGTGGGTGTTTCACATGCCCACAGGCAAGATGGCCCCCAGCACTAAAGAAGAAGACGAGGAACTTCATCGGACGAAAACCGGCGGCGATCGAGATGGAAGATGGAACAGGTGAGTCCCCTAATAAAGGTAAGCACACTTTATATTACATCCTAAAAAAAAAATTTTTTTTTCAGAGTGCAGAACCGCTTTAAAGTAGAACTACGGTCTCCCATAGAGGGTTGAAACAGGGAAGTACACCTATTTTTTCCCTTTTACATAGGTCAGGCAGCATAGGTTGGAGGTGGGGGGAGGGAACACTATTAAACAGAGTTGGTGTTAGGAAAGAATTCTACTTTAATACTTGTGCTAAATCAAAGTAGTTCTATATCTACACATGCTTACACCTACATAGAGCTCTCTGTACACGGTGGGTGCTCAATCTGTGGCTTCCAGCTGTTGTGGAACTACAAGTCCCATCATGCCTCTGCCTTTGGGTGTCATGCTTGTGACTGTTAGTGGCTTGCAATGCCTCATGGGACTTGTAGTTCTGCAACAGCTGGAGGGCCACAGGTTGAGCACCCATGCTGTACACTGAAGGTGTAGGTGGCTCTTATTAGACAAGGAAACAAAGATAACCAAACTGAAATGAGCAACATAAATGGGCGTGTTCTGTGAACTTTGAGACTACCAAAGGTTAAATTAGCTTTGATATGAAAGGCCAACAAACTACTAAAACTGAACCTTAGCCAAACAACAAAATACACAGATGAAATATAGGGAGTTGTTTTAGCTGCCAAAGGAATTATATTTCTGTCCATCCAGTTCTGAGATTTTCACAGCTTTGCCACACAGCATAGCCCAGTCTGGCAGGGAAGGAGACTATTTTTCTCTGCTGCAGTTCAACACTTACAGGTCTCCCAAACCCAATCCATGACTAGAGAATTAAAAGGCAAGCAACAACTTGATAAGCTCATCTCTCTGCAACTTTGTTCCTTCCACCTAAGGCACGCCCATAGATGCAATTTACTTTCCTGCATCCACGGGTTGCAGGAAAGAGAAAAAAATATTAAAAATAATCGCTGGATTCCCCCAGTCAGCATTGATGGGGAATCCCTCCTACAGAGCTATTCTGTTCTCCCAGCAGGAGGGCACAGGAAGCTGTCCCTGCAGGGAGAACACAGTGATTACAGTAAGGGGCTATAGCCGCTGGCAATAATTGCATGCTAAAAATCTGACATGGAGGGAGGGGTTAGGAGGACAGCGGAGAGAGGATACAGCCCGACTCCTGTGCAAGCTGGCTTTACCCGCTCTCACTATGACAGGCTGCCAGAGGCTGAAGAGCGCCAGAGCTAGAGAGGTATAGCGTTCTGGATCTCCACACTGTACAAGTCGGTCATGGTGCCTGGGGGAGAAGACGCTCTTACCGTAAGCTGCTGACACAGACTCTGCCCCCTGCTCTGCCACCTCTAGTTTATCTTCATCCCCGGGCCCTGGCTCATCCTCTGACACCCTGCATCCAGCAATAGAGCTCCGATCGGCTCGATGTGGCAGGGTGTGCGATAGGAGTGAGCAGTGCAGAGTCACAGTGTCAGCAAGAATTTTACCTTATGGTGACGCCGGCCCTGGAAGGGAGTTGAGTCTGTACTAAGGTGGGGGGGGGGGGGGGGGTGACACCATGTTTTACCGCACCAGGTGATACCAACCCTAGTGCTAATCAGCATGCCCCTTGCACTGCAGCACAGCTGACTGTCTCTTTGTGACGCTCCCCGAGTCTGAGCTCTGCTGTAGAGTGGATTGCAAAAGGCTGGTATTAAATCAAATTCAGGTACTTACACTGCTTATATGAAATTTCATGGATGTAATAATTAATACAGAGCTGCATTCATCTGTGCATTTTAAATCTGCCTGGCTTTCAGACACGCACAGGTAAAAAACAAAACATTCATATAGGCTTCATGTGCAAGTTTACACCCTGTGCAGACCAAGCTGATACCAGGATGCTGTGCAAACTGATAAATATATATCTGTATATATCTATATATCTGTATCTAGTATGAGGAACCAGACTGCTAATATCACACGTCAGCTGTATTGTCATACTTCTATTTCTGCATTTATGCAAAATTCTTCTGAATGAAACCGATCAGTTAACACTTTTACTGCCAAATCTAGGTCTCCTTTCTAGCAGGTTTGTCTAGGTTATCATAGGGCAGCTTGCCTGTAACAGCCTGAAAAAAGAAGGTCTATATCTTCTTATTTCATTTATGTATTTTTTATTTTTTTTTAAATACTGGCGACACATGCAGTTCCCGCTGTAATTTGCTTCCCATTTTTTTATCACGTATATATTTTTTTCTCATATATAATTGTTTGTGTATGTCACAATTAATAAACAAAGCAAAACTCCAAACAAAAAAATCAATGAAACGCAGCTGAAACGTCTGTTCTCTTGGCTGTAAAAAAACGCTCATATAGAGCATTTTTAGTACAAAGTTTAAATGAGTTTAGGAGAGTTTTACGTTTTTTTCTGCTAGAAAGTGCCAATCAGAAACACAAACCAGAACCAGATCCTCCTCTTCTGGGGGTCCCCCAGCAGCTCTCATGGCTCCTCCCTGCATCGCGTGCCCCCTCGGAGACTCTCATTCTAAGGGCACACCTGTGCGTCCACGCTCCCGTGTAACGCTGCTGCGTCCATTGACACAGACAGCAGGACTCTGCCCCACCCCACGTGTCACTGGATTTGATTGATGGCAGCGCAGCCATTGGTTCCCGCTGCTGTCAATCTATCCAAGAGGACCTGAGACAGTGGCTGGAGCTGCTGTGCTCGTCCCCATCGCTGGAACGTAGTAAAAGGGGGGCTGCTGCACTACAGAAGGTTTTTTACCTTAAAGCGGGATTCCACCCTAAAGTGGAACTCCCGCTTTTCGGAACCCTCCCCCCCTCCGGTGTCACATTTGGCACCTTTCAGGGGGGAGGGGGGTGCAGATACCTGTCTAAGACAGGTATCTGCACCCACTTCCGGCATAAACTCCCACGGGAGTTTACGCAAGTTCCTGTCCCAGCGCGCTGTCTGCCGGGACACACACGTGTCCCGGCAGACAGCGCTGAAGATTCTCATTGCGCCGCGCGACTTGCGCATGCGCAGAAAGGAATCGGGAAGTGAAGCTACTTCCTGATTCCCTTACCGAGAATGTCGCCGGCTACAGCAGAGAGCCGAGCGATCGATCGGCCTCTGCTGCCGACACCGCTGGACCCTGGAACAGGTAAGTGTCCGTTTTTTAAAAGTCAGCAGCTGCAGTATTTGTAGCTGCTGGCTTTTAAAAAAAAAATTTTCAGTACAGTCCCGCTTTAACCACTTGCCAACCAGACCATACCCGAATGACGGCTACAGCTCGGTTGGATAATTCCAGCACGCCCCCGGGAATCTCCCAGATCCAGTGTGTCACGGATCGGGGTAAAGGGCCAATAACAGTGGGCCTTTACCACATGATCACGCCACCCAATGACATCTAATTAAGTCGAATCTCATTCTTTGTACATCACCTATTAGTCTATCGTTTGTTTGGCTGTAAAAAATGAAAACTCTGTTTTGAAAATAAAATCTGATAAAAAAAAAAAAAAAAGGGAAAACTCAAAAAGGGACAAGCCGATTTTCTTCTTCGGATGTTCCAGTGATAAGGCGCCACTATATGCTGAATTGTGCTTTACGTCGTCTAATGGAAAACATTTTCCTTTAAAGATTAACATTTTTATTTGATTTTCTCTGATCGGCACGTTTCAGATCAAAATGAACAAACACAAAAAAAACAAAAACAAAAATTACTTACAGACTGACGCTCTGCCCAAATAACGGCACCAACTCCTATCTTGTGGTCTTCTAAAACAGCAAATAAACAATAATTAAATTGGTAAAAAAATGCAATGGTGGTTGAGTGCC